>OZ024796.1:51247421-51453779 GCA_964017045.1 Omphiscola glabra | reverse complement strand
TCCACTCTCTTTCTAATTCTCTCTCTTTAACTCTCTCTCTATCTCTGTATCTTACACTCGCTATGTCTGTCTCTCTCAATTACTGTCTCTTTCTCTTTGTTTCTCTCTTTCTCTCTCTCACTGTCTCCCTCCCTCAATATCTCCCCCTCTTTCTCTCTTTCTCTATGTCACTATTTCTGTATCTCTCTCTCTCTCTCTCTCTTTCACTATTTCTGTATCTCTCTCTCTTTCTTTCATCCGTCTCTCCCTTGTTCGACTATGAAATAAAATATGCTTATTCCCTTTACAAAGATACATCCCCTCCCCCCCCAAAAAAAAATGTTATTTATTTATTTATAAAAATAAAACTGAACTATTTAAACTACGTCAACTTACCTGTTAAAAGAAACTTTATCCCCTTTAAAAAGATGATGACAAAAGAGAAGGGATGACGACCAGGCCCCTCCTGCAACCATCACAGCTGTGGCTAATGTTTGAAACTTTCCTCTGCAACCATCACAGCCGTGGCTAATGTTTGAAACTTTCCTCTGCAACCATCACAGCCGTGGCTAATGTTTGAAACTTTCCTCTGCAACCATCACAGCCGTGGCTAATGTTTGAAACTTTCATCTGCAACCATCACAGCCGTGGCTAATGTTTGAAACGTTCCTCTGCAACCATCACAGCCGTGGCTAATGTTTGAAACTTTCATCTGCAACCATCACAGCCGTGGCTAATGTTTGAAACTTTCATCTGCAACCATCACAGCCGTGGCTAATGTTTGAAACTTTCATCTGCAACCATCACAGCCGTGGCTAATGTTTGAAATCCGATACCCTCAGATATTAAATACAAACTTTAAATATAGAGAGGGAATACTTGATTTGACGAATACACCTAGCATTACGATAATGTTTACATTTTAAAAGTCCACATCTCGACAAATTTAAATGGAAAAAGTCAACACCCAAGTTTAACGAAAAAAATCGTGAAACTTAAAGAAACAAATTAATTTTCATTAAAAATATTTAACAAAATTAGATGCATTTATTTTACAACTACACACGGCCTTATGATTTTAATATTTTATTTTTTTAAGTTGACACCCTAAATTGACAAAAATTTAAGGCTCCTCCCAAATGTCAACTTTCATCACTTCAATTGCGTCAGTCACTGATGACTTGAACACCATCAACCATCCGGCACTCACCGATCCTGACTTGAAAAGTTGGAATTCGTCACAGCCAGCTCGTCACTGTTGTTGACTTCCAGAGACTTGCAAATACTAGAGCAATTAGTGAATCTGGAGATATTTCTAAATCTGGCAAACTTAGCTGAGCCATGCGACATAATAGTGAGGTGGTGACCTCTCTCTCACACTCTCACACACACAACCACACGACCAACCACCCGCCCAACGCCCCCCCCCCTCCCCCCACAAACACACGGACACCCACATTTTAATTCGTGATGCCACGGTGAATAATCGACGGAAGGAAAAAAAAAATATCTGATATTTTCTGTACAAATGGTGTATACCACATTTAAAATTAAGAGATAATATCGTGGCTTTCATGCTCGATTTTGACACGTAACTGTGACGTATCGATACTTACAAAACAACTGTTTTATGTAATCGTGACAAAGATTATCTTCAACTGCAAGCACGTGAATAGTTGTTGCTCGATGTATCTCTGACAGTTAAGACACACCACATGACAAATATGACATTTATTTGGTATCTCGATTCCATGACATGCGTGACATGCATGGGCCTTAAAATAAAGACTCCCGTTGACTTAAAATGACGTAGTCCAACTGACGTGTGCCCAGGACACGAGCAAACGTTTTATTGATCATTACCTGATAAAATCAATTTTTTCTCTTTCCTCCTTCTTTTATCGATTTCAGATTTTCATTAAAAAATAATCAATACAAAACACGTACGAATGCGAAACGCAAAAAACAAGAACTTTTTTTGTTGTGAGCATTTAACGTTCAATGCAAATAAACCGCTCCCCCACGGATCAATGAAATTTAATGGCATTTTTATGGACGTCCTTTAAACCAGAGGTCCTCAGCCAGCGACCCGTAGGGCCATATTGTGGCTTGTGTCCCTGGTGAAAATTTAAGCATTAGCTTCTACTCACCGATGTATGCACATATTATAATTTCCAGGGTAAAAGCCAGTGGTATACTTTTTTAAACACCAACACCGGGGCGAACTCTTAAAAATGCGCCCCCTTTACACACACGCACACATTATGTACTTAATAGCATATATAAACCATAAAATCCGATACGGGGTGGTCGCCCCTTTCGCATACATGTAGGTCCACCAGTGAGTGCAGCCATACAGCGATACAATGTGGTAGTTCGCCAGTGACTGCAGACATACAGCAATACAATGTGGTAGTTCGCCAGTGAGTGCAGCCATACAGCAATACAGCAATACAATGTGGTAGTTCGCCAGTGAGTGCAGCCATACAGCGATACAATGTGGTAGTTTGCCAGTGACTGCAGACATACAGCAATACAATGTGGTAGTTCGCCAGTGAGTGCAGCCATACAGCAATACAGCAATACAATGTGGTAGTTCGCCAGTGAGTGCAGCCATACAGCAATACAATGTGGTAGTTCGCCAGTGAGTGCAGCCATACAGCGATACAATGTGGTAGTTCGCCAGTGAGTGCAGCCATACAGCAATACAATGTGGTAGTTCGCCAGTGAGTGCAGCCATACAGCGATACAATGTGGTAGTTCGCCAGTGACTGCAGACATACAGCAATACAATGTGGTAGTTCGCCAGTGAGTGCAGCCATACAGCAATACAATGTGGTGGTTCGCCAGTGAGTGTAGCCATACAGCAATACAATGTGGTAGTACGCCAGTGAGTGCAGCCATACAGCAATACAATGTGGTAGTTCGCCAGTGACTGCAGACATACAGCAATACAATGTGGTAGTTCGCCAGTGAGTGCAGCCATACAGCAATACAATGTGGTGGTTCGCCAGTTAGTGCAGCCATACAGCTCTACACTGTGGTTGCTCGCCAGTGAGTGCAGCCATTCATCGCTACACTGTGGTTGCTCGCCAGTGAGTGTAGCCATACATTGATACACCGTGGTACTGTTATTTCAAATATTAGTGGCAGCTACATTAGTTTTTAATGTAATATATTTCCTGCTATGCTCACTATGCATGACGTAAATGTATGCATTTTTTTTATTGAACGAGAATTTGAACGCTTTAAGTTTAACCAATCGATAGTTAAAAATGACTAGCTTGGCAGTGATCTTGCTGAGAAGTAATTTTATAGTGAATTAGATCAGTGCAACCCAAAGCGGTGGTCCGCGGAACGGCACCGGTTCTCAAGACCGACAGTAGCCACTCTGCCACGGTGAGCAGTTTAAAATCTAAAAATGAGGCACCGGTCCCTTTTGAGTGTGCACCGGTCCCTGGTGCAGTGTGGATAATTGAAGTCGACCCACCACACTGAAAAATTTAAGAACCATTGGATTAGATCACCGTAATTCCATGACTTCAAGTCGATGTCCATAGATTTTAGGGACACTTTGACGCCAGCGGTTCTCAGCCTGTGGGTCGCGACCCCTTTGGGTCGAATGACCCCTTCAAAGGGGTTGCCTAAGACCATCGGAAAACACATATACTCTACAGTTATGACGAAGGAACGAAAATAATTTTGTGGTTGAGGGTCGCCACCACATGATGAACTGCATTAAAGGGTCGCGGCATTAGGAAGGTTGAGAACCACTGTTTTAGGCAATCCTTGAAAGTTGTTGTTGCCCTAAGCTGGGCGCCTTTCTTTCAGGATAGTTCACCGTATATTATTTTTTTGGACATGCTCGCAACATGTCCAGCCAATCTGGTTTGACCTTTTTGTAAGGATGCCGAGAATGTCTGCCTGTTGTATGACTTCTGTATCGGGGAATTTCCCTGATAAAAGTTCGCGGAAACTACATATGACCAGATGGTTTAAGTTGCCTAGAAATTATTCTCTACTCTTCCCATGTGTTATTGGCGTACGGGAGAGTTACCCGATATACCTTATTTAAATTGTTGATAAAACTGAGACCCTCTCGCTTCCAGATGCCCCTGCGGAGACTTCCGAATATGACAATTTATTTGGCAAAACTGGTGTTGGTGACCTTGGAACGACGATGCCTAAATATGTCACTACCAGGTTCTTTTAAGAGTTTCGCTGAGCTGGCTTGGAGCAGACATACAATACGCTTTGTCAGATGACCTACTTTATACGCATTGCCAGATGACCTATTTTAATAAATGCGTCATCTGCACAGGGATAAAGTAAGCGTTGGCTTTTTGCAAAGGGATAATTTGATAATTTACTGATGTTTTTGATAATGTCAGATTGAGTTGTCAATACTAGTTTATTATTATGTCTTTTATGAGCTGTCAACACCTCTTTATTATTGTGCCTCTGAGAGTTGTCAACACTGGTTTATCATTGTATCTTTCATGATCTGTGAACATTGATTTAACATTGAACACATCAGAGCTGTCAACACTGTTCTGTCATTGTACCCATCAGAGCTGTCAAAACTGTTCTGTCATTGCACCCATCAGAGCTGTCAACACTGTTCTGTCATTGCACCCATCAGAGCTGTCAACACTGTTCTGTCATTGTACCCATCGGAGCTGTCAACACTGTTCTGTCATTGTACCCATCAGGGCTGTCAATACTGTTCTGTCATTGTACCCATCAGAGCTGTCAACAATGTTCTGTCATTGCACCCATCAGAGCTGGCAACACTGTACTGTCATTGTACCCATCGGAGCTGTCAACACTGTTCTGTCATTGTACCCATCAGAGCTGTCAACAATGTTCTGTCATTGTACCCATCGGAGCTGTCAACACTGTTCTGTCATTGTACCCATCAGAGCTGTCAACAATGTTCTGTCATTGTACCCATCAGAGCTGTCAACAATGTTCTGTCATTGTACCCATCAGAGCTGTCAACAATGTTCTGTCATTGCACCCATCAGAGCTGGCAACACTGTACTGTCATTGTACCCATCAGAGCTGTCAACACTGTTCTGTCATTGCACCCATCAGAGCTGTCAACAATGTTCTGTCATTGTACCCATCAGAGCTGGCAACACTGTACTGTCATTGCACCCATCAGAGCTGTCAACAATGTTTTATCATCGGATCTCTCATCAATCTCCAACGTTCAATTTTGTTAGCGTCAAATGCCGTCAAGTCAATAATAACATCCCATCAATCAAATGTGGTTTTGTTATTGCCCGCACCTTTCTAGGAATGTGACATGAATGCTATCTATAAAATATCGGATTTCTCCGCACCATTGGTTGTTGAAGACCAGAATGAGATATGTTTGACACAAATCCAATCTCCTGTTAGTTGGGGAGGAAAAAATTAAAATGCTTCACTCGCACGTTCTTTGCGATCGAATTACGGAGAAAATGAGGAGGGGAGATGCGGATGGGATGGGGCTGGATAATTAATGCCCCAAGCTGCATTGAATACTGATAGTCACTAGCTTTGGTATCGTGTTCTTTGTATACTTGTGTTCAGTCCTTTGTTCATTCTGCGAACCAAAACTTAAAATAGATTTTTTTTTAAAATAAAACCATATAACGATACGCAACAAGCCCTTTAAAATATATATTTAATTGAAACATAGGCCTATCGATATTGACATAAGTTATTAAAACAAAAATCTCATTGAATTTTTTTATAAAGCACTTTACTATATAGTATAACAAAATATTGCTTTCAAAGAGAAATTTGACGCAAAATTCTAACGTGTGAACTGAAAAGAGATTCGACCAAATTTTCGTTCGATAAAATTTCCGTCGATCAATTTTCCGTCGACGAAATTTCTTTCAAACAAATTTCCGGATACGATTGAAAATAATACATTTAATTAATTCTTTTTTTTTCAAACTGTTCTCCCTACACCTACGAGTTTGAAGATGCATTGTTCATTACAATTACTTAGTTCTCGTTAGAATATTTTTAATCAAACATTTTTGCATCGAACAGATGACACCATATAACCGCATTCGATGGCTACAAAAATAATAATAATATATATAAATATATTTATATGAAGTAATTACTTACTCAACTGACCTGGCAGCTTGCCAGACATTGACATTGAAAACAAATAGTCCGTCACAAATAAGAAAGCACAATTTAGGCCAAAGTTTCGTGAGGAAAGTTGGTAACTAATTTTCTTTTAACCGAAAACGATCTATATAAATCACATTGAATTTGAGTCACAGTTCTTGCTTCCACGTAGCATCAATTCTCAAATAAAAACAGTACATGCCAAGTTGGCCAATCAATAATTCAGCTTTAAAAGTTCATTAAATCAACATTCACGCTGGCAATAGAATCACGTGGCTAGGGAACATTCATTGCTCTAGTGCGGCGTTTGGTAGGATGGGGGAGAGAGGGGTGACACTGGTTGTTTGAGCTGTAAATACACAATTCCTGATTTATTGGTGAGCATACAAAATTATTTGGCTAATGCTCATCTGTGGTACCTCATTTCATTAGGTTAGGTAGGATAGATTTAGGGTTCAGGTTAGGGTGAGGGATAGATTTAGGGTTCAGGTTAGGGTGAGGGATACATTTAGGAAGTTTTTTCATTATTTCTAAACGTTTTATTCTTAATTTTACGGGTCATGTCAACCAAGATGGCGGCCATGTTAAAAAAACGCGGTACCAGTAGCGTTCAATTACCAATTTAAACGAACAGATAATTCTAAAATAAGCAACTAATGTGATAGTAAATGCTAATTAATTACAATTTCAAGCATGGACAATATTTTTCAATAATTAAATTAACAGCAACAATAAAACATTTCCACCAGTCCCCCCCTCCCAATGTTCCAGTATGAGACTCATCGATGGATACGGTAAAAAAAAAACATGAGCTGAGCCCACTGTCTGTAGAAAGCCCCAATAATTTTCTTACCTGATTGAGAATTTACATTTGGCCTACACTCCACATCAAGGGACCAGAAGATTATGAAAACAATTTCTTAGTAGTAGCATTGATTGAATGCAAATCAGGAAAAATATTGATGTTGCAGTTAATATCATTGTAAAAAAAGGTCCATCGAATGGAACGTCCACCTGTACCTAACTTTTATCGACTACGAAAAGGATCGGATGGTTATGCGAGTGGATGGAGGAGCCCAGCCATGTCCAATCAGAAGTAAGATGTCGCTCAGCCATGTCCAATCAGAAGTAAGATGTCGCTCAGCCGTGTCCAATTAGAAGTAAGATGTCGCTCGGCCATGTCCAATAAGAAGTAAGATGTCGCTCGGCCATGTCCAATCAGAAGTAAGATGTCGCTCAGCCATGTCCAATCAGAAGTAAAATGTCGCTCGGCCATGTCCAATCAGAAGTAAAATGTCCGTCAGCCGTGTCCAATCAGAAGTAAAATGTCGCTCAGCCATGTCCAATCAGAAGTAAGATGTCGCTCAGCCATGTCCAAGCAGAAGTAAGATGTCGCTCAGCCATGTCCAATCAGAAGTAAGATGTCGCTCAGCCATGTCCAAGCAGAAGTAAGATGTCGCTCAGCCATGTCCAATCAGAAGTAAGATGTCGCTCAGCCATGTCCAAGCAGAAGTAAAATGTCAATCTGCAACCTCGGGTCGAGTCAGTGATTAGATAGGACAAGGACATCGCGTGCCTCCCGACAAGACGCAAGTGCAGCAATGAACGCCTAACCTCAAATCATATGTGTGTTATATACCATGTAGAAAGATTACGTCTCTTTGAAAATGTGCCATGTGTGGATAAAAGGTACTTGGTCCTCTCATATTGATCCATTTTAGTGAAATAAAGATGTTGGTCCTCTCATATTGATCCATTTTAGTGAAATAAAGATGTTGTCCCTCTCATATTGATTCAGTTTTAGTTAAATAAAGATATTTGTCCTCTCATATTGATCCAGTTTTAGTGAAATAAAGATGTTGGTCCTCTCATATTGATCCATTTTAGTGAAATAAAGATGTTGTCCCTCTCATATTGATTCAGTTTTAGTGAAATAAAGATATTTGTCCCTCTCATATTGATTCAGTTTTAGTGAAATAAAGATGTTGTCCCTCTCATATTGATTCAGTTTTAGTGAAATAAAGATGTTGTCCCTCTCATATTGATTCAGTTTTAGTGAAATAAAGATGTTGTCCCTCTCATATTGATTCAGTTTTAGTGAAATAAAGATGTTGTCCCTCTCATATTGATTCAGTTTTAGTGAAATAAAGATGTTGTCCCTCTCATATTGATTCAGTTTTAGTGAAATAAAGATGTTGTCCCTCTCATATTGATTCAGTTTTAGTGAAATAAAGATGTTGGTCCTCTCATATTGATTCAGTTTTAGTGAAATAAAGATGTTGTCCCTCTCATATTGATTCAGTTTTAGTGAAATAAAGATGTTGTCCCTCTCATATTGATTCAGTTTTAGTGAAATAAAGATGTTGGTCCTCTCATATTGATTCAGTTTTAGTGAAATAAAGATGTTGTCCCTCTCATATTGATTCAGTTTTAGTGAAATAAAGATGTTGTCCCTCTCATATTGATTCAGTTTTAGTGAAATAAAGATGTTGTCCCTCTCATATTGATTCAGTTTTAGTGAAATAAAGATGTTGTCCCTCTCATATTGATTCAGTTTTAGTGAAATAAAGATGTTGGTCCTCTCATATTGATTCAGTTTTAGTGAAATAAAGATGTTGTCCCTCTCATATTGATTCAGTTTTAGTGAAATAAAGATGTTGTCCCTCTCATATTGATTCAGTTTTAGTGAAATAAAGATGTTGGTCCTCTCATATTGATTCAGTTTTAGTGAAATAAAGATGTTGTCCCTCTCATATTGATTCAGTTTTAGTGAAATAAAAATGTTGTCCCTCTCATATTGATTCAGTTTTAGTGAAATAAAGATGTTGTCCCTCTCATATTGATTCAGTTTTAGTGAAATAAAGATGTTGTCCCTCTCATATTGATTCAGTTTTAGTGAAATAAAGATGTTGTCCCTCTCATATTGATTCAGTTTTAGTGAAATAAAGATGTTGGTCCTCTCATATTGATTCAGTTTTAGTGAAATAAAGATGTTGTCCCTCTCATATTGATTCAGTTTTAGTGAAATAAAGATGTTGTCCCTCTCATATTGATTCAGTTTTAGTGAAATAAAGATGTTGTCCCTCTCATATTGATTCAGTTTTAGTGAAATAAAGATGTTGTCCCTCTCATATTGATTCAGTTTTAGTGAAATAAAGATGTTGTCCCTCTCATATTGATTCAGTTTTAGTGAAATAAAGATGTTGTCCCTCTCATATTGATTCAGTTTTAGTGAAAAAAAGATGTTGGTCCTCTCATATTGATTCAGTTTTAGTGAAATAAAGATGTTGTCCCTCTCATATTGATTCAGTTTTAGTGAAATAAAGATGTTGTCCCTCTCATATTGATTCAGTTTTAGTGAAATAAAGATGTTGGTCCTCTCATATTGATTCAGTTTTAGTGAAATAAAGATGTTGTCCCTCTCATATTGATTCAGTTTTAGTGAAATAAAGATGTTGTCCCTCTCATATTGATTCAGTTTTAGTGAAATAAAGATGTTGTCCCTCTCATATTGATTCAGTTTTAGTGAAATAAAGATGTTGTCCCTCTCATATTGATTCAGTTTTAGTGAAATAAAGATGTTGTCCCTCTCATATTGATTCAGTTTTAGTGAAATAAAGATGTTGTCCCTCTCATATTGATTCAGTTTTAGTGAAATAAAGATGTTGTCCCTCTCATATTAATTCAGTTTTAGTGAAATAAAGATGTTGGTCCTCTCATATTGATTCAGTTTTAGTGAAATAAAGATGTTGTCCCTCTCATATTGATTCAGTTTTAGTGAAATAAAGATATTTGTCCTCTCATATTGATTCAGTTTTAGTGAAATAAAGATATTTGTCCTCTCATATTGATTCAGTTTTAGTGAAATAAAGATATTTGTCCTCTCATATTGATTCAGTTTTAGTGAAATAAAGATGTTGGTCCTCTCATATTGATTCAGTTTTAGTGAAATAAAGATATTTGTCCTCTCATATTGATTCAGTTTTAGTGAAATAAAGATATTTGTCCTCTCATATTGATCCATTTTAGTGAAATAAAGATATTTGTCCTCTCATATTGATCCATTTTAGTGAAATAAAGATATGTCCTCTCATAATGATCCATTTTAGTGAAATAAAGATATTTGTCCTCTCATATTGATCCATTTTAGTGAAATAAAGATATTTGTCCTCTCATATTGATCCATTTTAGTGAAATAAAGATATTTGTCCTCTCATATTGATCCATTTTAGTGAAATAAAGATGTTGTCCCTCTCATATTGATTCAGTTTTAGTGAAATAAAGATATTTGTCCTCTCATATTGATTCAGTTTTAGTGAAATAAAGATGTTGTCCCTCTCATATTGATTCAGTTTTTGTGAAATAAAGATATTTGTCCTCTCATATTGATTCAGTTTTAGTGAAATAAAGATATTTGTCCTCTCATATTGATTCAGTTTTAGTGAAATAAAGATGTTGGTCCTCTCATATTGATTCAGTTTTAGTGAAATAAAGATATTTGTCCTCTCATATTGATTCAGTTTTAGTGAAATAAAGATATTTGTCCTCTCATATTGATCCATTTTAGTGAAATAAAGATATTTGTCCTCTCATATTGATCCATTTTAGTGAAATAAAGATATTTGTCCTCTCATATTGATCCATTTTAGTGAAATAAAGATATTTGTCCTCTCATATTGATCCATTTTAGTGAAATAAAGATATTTGTCCTCTCATATTGATCCATTTTAGTGAAATAAAGATGTTGTCCCTCTCATATTGATTCAGTTTTAGTGAAATAAAGATGTTGGTCCTCTCATATTGATTCAGTTTTAGTGAAATAAAGATATTTGTCCTCTCATATTGATTCAGTTTTAGTGAAATAAAGATATTTGTCCTCTCATATTGATCCATTTTAGTGAAATAAAGATATTTGTCTTCTCATATTGATCCATTTTAGTGAAATAAAGATATTTGTCCTCTCATATTGATCCATTTTAGTGAAATAAAGATATTTGTCCTCTCATATTGATCCATTTTAGTGAAATAAAGATATTTGTCCTCTCATATTGATCCATTTTAGTGAAATAAAGATGTTGTCCCTCTCATATTGATTCAGTTTTAGTGAAATAAAGATGTTGTCCCTCTCATATTGATTCAGTTTTAGTGAAATAAAGATGTTGGTCCTCTCATATTGATTCAGTTTTAGTGAAATAAAGATGTTGTCCCTCTCATATTGATTCAGTTTTAGTGAAATAAAGATGTTGGTGCCTTTATTTTAAAAAATCGATGCTATAAATTAAAGTTAACGACCCAAAAAAAGTAATCTATAGTTGACCCTGTTTCACCCACCCACACATACTTTATCCGTCATTTTGATAAGAAACGGATTTTTGTTTGTGTGTGTGAGAGTCATTGGGCATTCTTTCAGAAGAATGACATCAAAGTACAACCGGAAGGGATTTTGTAGGAGACCCAGGCGTAGAAATTGTTTGATTGAGCTGGAGTCCTTTAATCCCTCCCTCAAAGTTCAAAGACGTTCAGAGAGAAAAGTATCGTCTGTTTTCAATACCTAATGGAGGAAAAAACAGGCCAACTGAACGGACTCACACACATCTTGTGGTCATCTGAACGGACTCACACACATCTTGTAAATAGAGTGGGATAATGTGGGGAGGGGGGACTGCGATCAAGTTATGTAAAAGGAAATGCGAATAGCACAAGGGAGGTGACAACCTGGAAAGGACACAACTTAACTATGGACGTGTCGGCGAACAGCCTTCTTCAGCAACAAAACATATGAAAATACAATAATCTACAGTATCTCATGCTGTGGGTTGTTGGATTGTTCTCCAGTCATCCAGCTGGATGCAGCGTCATACCACCCTTCCCCTTCCCCCTTAAATATGCTTATGTTTGACAGCTGTCAGGCAGGGGCGTCATTTCAGGTTTTTTGGTGGGGGGCGCAACTAAAACTTGGTCGGCTTCTTAAGGTGTTTATTACTGGAGGTGCCACAGTACATAGCAATTTAAATAAAATCTGCCTATTCAGGCATAAAAGGGGGGGGGGGAATGCTCCTCCCTGTCCTACTCAAATGACGTCCCTGCTTTCAGGCAGCGTCACTTCGTCCTTCTCACTTAAGTAGTTAAGAACGTAAGTAAGAGACTCTATAGCTCATAAATCAAAATATTTGTTCAGCTTTTTCTTGTCAGCTTCAGCAAGGCTTTCAACTCAAATGTTCCCTATTTAATTAATCTCAAACTCAAATACAGCTTTGTTATATCTTATGTACAATAACAGTGCTGTTTGCATCTTGTAATATATTGCAGAAGAATGTTTCCTAAAAGATAAAAAGGGAGAGAGAGCCGTAGAGGGTACTATTTAGTTATATGTTGTATTCTTTTCGTGGCTGTTTGAGTGCACAATGTTGGTTCTTTAGCCGGACGGATGAAATCGATAGTTGGAAATTGTCAGTAAATTATTCATTTCACTCAGCTACGACACAGTGGTACCAGCAGTTGAGTTAAGTCTGTCAAAACAAGATGGACATCGCTCTTACTAGTGTGCGTAACACTATACCTGTTATGTGGTCCTGCATGCAACAAATAGTCTAATAATAACATTATTTAGTTACATCAGGCATCCGTCCGTCACAATATGACGATGACGTAGACTACGCAGGACGAAATCGCAAGGCCTGGCATTTTTTTTCTTTAGGAGGATAAGCTGGTTCCCTAGACAGCAAATCACATATCTCCATAGATCTTGATAACCCAATGGAACATCATATGTGGGTGATACATCTTGGCACCAGTAGCGTCGCAGGGTTGCCGGATTCTTCATTGTGTCAACGTCCTCCAACTCCGGGTTTGATTTTCAAATTTGTCCATCTCTTAGATCAGCGGTTCTCAACCTGTTCGCGGCCCTTTGGGGATCGAACGGACCTTTCGTAGGGGTCGCCTAAGACCATCGGAAAAGACATTTACATTACAGGTATGAAGTAGCAACGAAAATAATTTTGTGGTTAGGGGGTCGCCAAAACACGAGGAACTGTATTAAAGGGTCGCAGCATTAGAAAGGTTGAGAACTACTGTCTTAGATGAATTGCCACCCAAGGTTAACGAGTCCCATCCACGGTGTTGTTTCAGTGCGTCTAGTCATTTACTGGGGTCTGGACTCAGTCCACCAGCTTGGGATCGCCTCAGGTTATACCGCTCGGCCACCCAACACCCTCAATAAAAGAATACATAGCGATTGTAATGAAAAGACGCCTTTTCGTCTGTAAATGGGCGCATGCAATCTCTTGAAATGATAGAAGTGATGATGTACCGCTGTTGCTTCTAAATATGGCCGCCATTGTTTCGCCATTTTGAAACAGTCTAAGAGTTAATTTCTCTTCCATTAGGGCCTGGCCCACTGGTTAGGAACGGCTCATTGGCGTCTCTGTGCTCCAGTGGCAGTTACATGCGATAGCGGGAAATGTGGCGTCCGAAAAGGGGAAATTCTTTTTTACCGTATCAATAGTTTGATTATGCTAGGTTAAGGTCAGTTCTTGTGGTGTGACGAGGCCATGTATTGGAGTGTGCAGAGGTCAGTTCTTGTGGTTTGACGAGGTCAGTTCTTGTGATGTGACAAGGCCAGTTCTTGTGGTATACAAATTGAGGGAATGATGCGCTCATAATTACATGAAAGGGTGCTGGGTTGCCGAGTGGTCTAAACTGAGCAGATCTCAAGCTGATGGTCGTGTGTTCAATCCCCACCAAAGCCCAGTCAAGCAAAAACATCACCAGCACCCCGGGTGGATGAGACTCGTTAACCTTGGACGGCAACTCATCTAAGAGACGGCAACTCTGAATTCAAACCCGGAGACGGAGTCCCGAAAGGGGATAACATTGATACAATGAAACATTCCGACAACTCCTGCGACGCCACTGGTGCCAAGCTGCATCATCCACATGATGCTCCCTTGGGGTTATCCAGCAGCGTGGAGAGAGCGATTTGCTGTTGGGAACCAGCCTATAATCCTAGTGACGGACGGATGCCAGCAATTACATGAAAATAATCAAAAAGAATTGTGTGATTTTATTCCAAACAAACTTTGTAGTCCACTAAATACAGAAGAGACTGATGTTTTTGTGCAACTTTGTGCAATCTAACCAGCCTAATAAAGGTTAGTTATGTTATTATAACTGCTGTACCCAAGGACAAATGGTACAGGTACTACTTCGTTGTCCTTTCATAAGCGACATACCATGGATATGTCATCATGTCATCACTTTCACAACAACATAACATGGTTATGTCATGATTATGACATGGTTATGTCATCCATCAATTTAAGTGCATATAAATATAAAACAATATGCTATGCATATATTTTGAAAACAATGAGTCGCATTTAATAGTAGGACATACACATTTACCATACAAAAAACTCTCAAACATATTTGTACAAACTATATATCATCATTCGAATCACTTTCTCTTTGACCGGAATGAAAGCAGACAATCTTACATTGAATGTTTTCAATATGACACATCGTTTCCATGGTCACCTCATAGCACACATCGTTTCCATGGTCACCTCATAGCACACATCGTTTCCATGTTCACCTCATAGCACACATCGTTTCCATGTTCACCTCTTAGCACACATCGTTTCCATGGTCACCTCATAGCACACATCGTTTCCATGTTCACCTCTTAGCACACATCGTTTCCATGGTCACCTCATAGCACACATCGTTTCCATGGCCACCTCATAGCCCACATCGTTTCCATGGCCACCTCATAGCCCACATCGTTTCCATGGTCACCTCATAGCCCACATCGTTTCCATGTTCACCTCATAGCCCACATCGTTTCCATGGTCACCTCATAGCCCACATCGTTTCCATGGTCACCTCATAGCCCACATCGTTTCCATGGCCACCTCATAGCCCACATCGTTTCCATGGTCACCTCATAGCCCACATCGTTTCCATGGTCAACTCATAGCCCACATCGTTTCCATGGTCACCTCTTAGCAACACAATGAAAACAAGATGTCTTCAGTTATAATTCACACTATTTTACACCAGAAGACAATAGCTTTCAGTAATATTCCATTTCTAAGTTGATGTCTTTTGATACAAAAACTCTTTGACTTATACGTTTTCAACCAGAAATGACATTTTATTTGTTCTTGTCTTTAAAATGAATTTGATTGTACTTGTATTTTTAATGAACTTAATTTATTGTTGTCTTTATAATAAACTTGATTGATTGTTCTTGTCTTTATCATGAACTTGATGGTTCTTGTCTTTATCATGAAATTGATCTTGTCTTTATCATGATCTTGATGGTTCTTGTCTTTATCATGACCTTGATGGTTATTGTTTTTATCATGAACTTGATTGTTCTTGTCTTTATTGTGAACTTGATTGTTCTTGTCTTTATCGGGAACTTGATGGTTCTTGTCTTTATCATGAACTTGATTGTTCTTCTCTTTATCATGATCTTGATTGTTCTTGTCTTTATCATGAACTTGATTGTTCTTGTCTTTATAATGAACTTGATGATTCTTGTCTTTATCATAAACTTGATTGTTCTCTCATAAAAATGTCTTAACATAAGTAAGAGAACCATTATTATATCTATATATCTGAAAGGATTTCGCAAGCAACTATTTCTCTCATCATCCCACTGGCTATGGAATATTCAATAATTTTTCTAAATATTGGACTTGTTCTATCAATCAAAAACATTTAAATACAAACTTACAATGACAGCAAAATCAGTTGTTACAAATTTTATTTCGTTGATAGTTGCTCAGAGTGAATTTTAAAATAACAGATCTACAAATTGTGTATCAATAAGTTCAACTGATCTACTTAAGCCTATATCTTTATTAAACATAAATCAGTATATAAAAAACTATCACAGTCAGTTAAAGGGGGGTAACTACTAGAGAACAAAATGAGAAACTTAACCAAGGCAATTTTTAATTGGTCAAAAGCCTAGGTTATAATTTAAATTTAAAACATTTCTCAAACATGCACCACTTCTACTGTTTTTCCCCAGTTACAACATGCATTTTCAACTGTTATAGCAGCATTCAATTAACTGTCACCCAAATCAAGTTGATGATTGAATACTTTTATAGCTTGTCTCCATGTTATTTTAGCCTGCTCACAGCACTCTGATGTCATAAAATCTACTTTTAGACAAATGTCTTTAAATGATTTTTTATTATTTTTAATGTCCCTCAAAGACTGAGGCAAACTGTTCCATAATTTAGGCGCTATGGATTCAAAAGTGTGCACTCTGAATGACTTCCTTTTGTGTCCATCCACACTGGGAACTCTCAATAGTGACTGTGATGAAGAGCGCAGGTTCTTTAAGGATACATGTTTAGAAATCAGTTCTTTCAGATATTCAGGTGCAGTGACTTCCATACAGCTGTACACCAGGGACAGAATTTTGTGGTCAATGCGACTCACTCACAGGAAGCCAGTGGAGATCTTTAAGAACTGGGGTGATGTGGTCAGATTTCTTTATCCGAAATACAATACCTGGCCATGGTGCTTGTAGCAATTTCATTTCAATTCAATTTTAATGAAAGTAGCATTTCTAAAATGTGTCTTTTGGCTTCCCTTTCTGTACATTGGGCTACATTGACTTTATTGGGATCTTCGAGAAAACATTTTTTATTTTTTAAATTTAAATTTATCTGTTGTTTATTGTATTGTAATGTCTGCTGAAGAAGACATTTAGCCCGCGTAATTGTCTTGTCTTCTGCTGAAGAAGACATTTAGGCTGCGTAATTGTCTTGTCTTCTGCTGAAGAAGACATTTAGCCGCGTAATTGTCTTCTGCTGAAGAAGACATTTAGCCGCGTAATTGTCTTGTCTTCTGCTGAAGAAGACATTTAGCCGCGTAATTGTCTTGTCTTCTGCTGAAGAAGACATTTAGGCCACGTAATTGTCTTGTCTTCTGCTGAAGAAGACATTTAGGCCGCGTAATTGTCTTCTGCTGAAGAAGACATTTAGGCCGCGTAATTGTCTTGTCTTCTGCTGAAGAAGATATTTAGGCCGCGTAATTGTCTTGTCTTCTGCTGAAGAAGACATTTAGCCCGCGTAATTGTCTTGTCTTCTGCTGAAGAAGACATTTAGCCACGTAATTGTCTTGTCTTCTGCTGAAGAAACCATTTTGGCCGCGTAATTGTCTTGTCTTCTGCTAAAGAAGACATTTAGGCCGCGTAATTGTCTTGTCTTCTGCTGAAGAAGACATTTAGGCCGCGTAATTGTCTTGTCTTCTGCTGAAGAAGACATTTAGGCCGCGTAATTGTCTTGTCTTCTGCTGAAGAAGACATTTAGGCCGCGTAATTGTCTTTTCTTCTGCTGAAGAAGACATTTAGCCCGCGTAATTGTCTTGTCTTCTGCTGAAGAAGACATTTAGCCGCGAAATTGTCTTGTCTTCTGCTGAAGAAGACATTTAGCCGCGTAATTGTCTTGTCTTCTGCTGAAGAAGACATTTAGCCGCGTAATTGTCTTGTCTTCTGCTGAAGAAGACATTTAGCCGCGTAATTGTCTTGTCTTCTGCTGAAGAAGACATTTAGCCGCGTAATTGTCTTGTCTTCTGCTGAAGAAGACATTTAGCCGCGTAATTGTCTTGTCTTCTATTTTCAACCATTAAGACATAGAGTTCAACTATCTATTTATAAATTTGTCCTGGGCCTGAGAAAACAATCTTCTTTTAAAGTCAGAACTACACAAAAAATGTTACAAAGATCAAAACTGTTTCTGGATATGAGATTTAATAAAGGCATTTCATGGCAAAAGTAGTTACGATATTTCACTCAAGAATTCTGACAACCCTTTAAAAATGTTGTGTTTGTATGAAACATTTGGAAAAAAATGTTCATGTTTAACTAAATTCCCTATTTGTTTATTGCAAAGTACAAGTACACGTCTGCACCAGTGTGTATGTTGTAGACACTGGTCACAGACTATGGACACTTCACAATTTTAATATATATTATTGACACCAGCATTAATTTTAGTTATGCTGATACCTAGGATCTTGTGATAATTTACAATATTGGTGACACATCCAGTTATAATCATGCACTAAGTCTTAGACAGCCTTTAAAATTAAAAAAAAAAAAAAAAACTCACTATATCAAACTCAAAAATATTCATTGGATTTGTTAACTACTTCTAAAAAAATAATCTATTTTAAACACCTTTCATTTGAAGAGGAACTAACAATGAAATAGGCCCTTTACCTTAGCATGTTAGGTTCAATGAGACATAAGATAAAATAGTCCATAACAATCTGTGTAAAAGCCAGCACACATGCATAGGTGAGACATGTATCTGGTGAGCACCATGTAAGCATAATATCTAGGTCATTATCAATGGAAGAGTTAAAGAAAATAACCATTAATGTGTGAGGTACTGTGGGAAAGGTTCTCAAATGAACACACAGTAGCCCAAAGTGAACCCCGCACAGCCCTGATTAAGTTCAGAAACAAATAAAAATTACTTCTGGAGTTAAGCTGTTCAATTCTCACACAAAAAAAATGTCACATTAAAACCAAAGTGAATCAATAAATAATTAAAGAGAAGTCGAAAACTAAAAGCACTTGATTTTTTTAAATGTTAAAGTTAAATAAGATTATGCAGCACCTTGCGGAGTTTCTTTGTAAATGTTACCCTGGAGCTAATCAGCTTGTAAGTGGAAACATGTCATTTAGCCGATGCCAGGGATTTCATGGCCTGAGATCAAGTATAATATTAACAATACCATGTTACAGAACAAAAGTTACTCTCAAACACTTATGTAACAAATGGGGAAAGTGGTGGCATTGAATGGGGAATGTGTCAAAGAAATCAATTTGTGCATCATTATTTTATTGTCACTGCGCTACAGCACAACAAATTTTAACAAATTAATGTCATTCTCCCACATGCAATACTGGAGCTAACAATGTTTGAACTCTTCATACAATTGTGGCAAAAGATTTTGTTTTAGTCCTAGAGCGAAGATGTTAAAAGACTACATTTATAAAATACAAGCACAATTTTAAAAAAAAAAGAGTGGAAAATGAAAATGACAAAAACATTGAAAAGTTATCTACAATTCTATGAAGATACAATAATTGCATTCAATTCGTTTAAATAATATTTTAATAAAACACTGCATAGGTAGACACAGCTTCAAATATAGTTTGCAAAAAATTACTTAGGTAATACAAATAATTGTTAATGTTATAAATATCCCCAAAGATAATAGTTGAAGTTGAAGAAATATGAAAATTATCAATCTTTATTATATAAATACTGTAAGGATTCTATATTCTCTAATGATCTAATAGAAGTTTAGGTTAGTTTACACAAAAGTTATCTTGTTTTATTGATATGATGTTCTTCACTGAGTACAGAATCACAGTTGAAACAGATCATACAGTTCAGCAAGCCGCTGGATGCTATGAAATGGAACGAGCCGTTTTATTGCCCCTGCTGCCAGGGCTGGACATCTGAAAATGGGACCAGGTGGAGAATCTTGCATTAGGTAAGACCACCCATGTATAGCACAGATCAAACTCAGTCCAATACTAAAGCTAATTAAAACATGTTAGCACCTGCACTTGTATATGATGTGCTATATTTTGTGCTATATGTTGTGCTATATGATGTGCTATATGTTGTGGTTTGCCACCCTGATAGAAGCTTAGTAAATGTAAGTTGAATTCTTGCCATTATTTTGTTTTGTTTTGAACAATGCATGCAACTACAAACAAATGTCATTCTATAGTTAACCCTTTCAACCCTAATCTCATGCAATACCATCACTACATTCTCTAGTTAACCCTTTCAACCCTAATCTCATGCAATACCATCACTACATTCTCTAGTTAACCCTTTCAACCCTAATCTCAAGCAATACCATCACTACATTCTCTAGTTAACCCTTTCAACCCTAATCTCATGCAATACCGTCACTATGTCAACCATTAACCCTTTCAACCCTAATCTCATGCAATACCATCACTATGTCAACCATTAACCCTTTCAACCCTAATCTCATGCAATACCATCACTACATTCTATAGTTAACCCTTTCAACCCTAATCTCATGCAATACCGTCACTATGTCAACCATTAACCCTTTCAACCCTAATCTCATGCAATACCGTCACTACATTCTCTAGTTAACCCTTTCAACACTAATCTCATGCAATACCGTCACTATGTCAACCATTAACCCTTTCAACCCTAATCTCATGCAATACCGTCACTATGTCAACCATTAACCCTTTCAACCCTAATCTCATGCAATACCATCACTACATTCTATAGTTAACCCTTTCAACCCTAATCTCATGCAATACCGTCACTATGTCAACCATTAACCCTTTCAACCCTAATCTCATGCAATACCGTCACTACATTCTCTAGTTAACCCTTTCAACACTAATCTCATGCAATACCGTCACTATGTCAACCATTAACCCTTTCAACCCTAATCTCATGCAATACCGTCACTATGTCAACCATTAACCCTTTCAACCCTAATCTCATGCAATACCGTCACTATGTCAACCATTAACCCTTTCAACCCTAATCTCATGCAATACCGTCACTATGTCAACCATTAACCCTTTCAACCCTAATCTCATGCAATACCGTCACTATGTCAACCATTAACCCTTTCAACCCTAATCTCATGCAATACTGTCACTATGTCAACCATTAACCCTTTCAACCCTAATCTCATGCAATACCGTCACTATGTCAACCATTAACCCTTTCAACCCTAATCTCATGCAATACCGTCACTATGTCAACCATTCATTAGTCATTTAGCTTTGGCATTATCCCTAAAGTATCACAAATTTAAAAAAAAAACAACTTTAAAGTGATTTGTATAAACCACTTGAGATCTTTGGATGGAAACAATCATCAAGTGATGTGAGTTTGTCTGATGACAGGTGCCCAGCACCTAAACTGCAGTGGTAGCACAAAAGCCATTTTCCCAGTGGAGCAGTCGCTGTGGTGTTGGTAATATTTTCCCATATTTAGTGAAAGTCCTCCTCGTTAGCATCAATCTGCAATGATTTATAATCAGTTAGCTAAGCATCTAGCTTTATAAATGTGACAAGGAAAGATAGACATTGGAAGCTAACAGTTCATCTACTAGAATAAACTTGCATGTAACAAACATTATGGTTGGACAGAGAAGTGTAGATGGTTGACTGGTTGGTCCAATGCCTTAAATAAGCAGAGTTACGTTTTGAGTACAGATGTTGGACACCTATCAGCTAATCAGATTGTGATAAAACTATTAATGGTAATGAGAAATATTGGATAAAATCAAATCTTTGTAACACCTTTGTTGGGTCATTTTGGTGTCAAACTTTTTTTTTAGTTTTATTGGTGTAAACATTTGTTGAGTTTTATTGGTGTAAACATTTGTTGAGTTTTATTGGTGTAAACATTTGTTGAGTTTTATTGGTGTAAACATTTGTTGAGTTTTATTGGTGTTAACATTTATTGAGTTTTATTGGTGTAAACATTTAGTTGAGTTTTATTGGTGTAAACATTTGTTGAGTTTTATTGGTGTAAACTTTTGTTGAGTTTTATTGGTGTAAACATTTGTTGAGTTTTATTGGTGTAAACATTTGTTGAGTTTTATTGGTGTAAACATTTGTTGAGTTTTATTGGTGTAAACATTTAGTTGAGTTTTATTGGTGTAAACATTTGTTGAGTTTTATTGGTGTAAACTTTTGTTGAATTTTATTGGTGTAAACATTTGTTGAGTTTTATTGGTGTAAATATTTGTGGAGTTTTATTGGTGTAAATATTTGTTGTGTTAAACTGACTGCAGCAAATGACAGCACATGTTTTCTATTGAAAATTAAAAGTTAATCATTTAATAGGCCAGGAAAGCCAGCAGGTCGTATGAAGGCAAATAAAACTATATTATAGGCCAGGAGAGCCAGTACCTGGTATGACAGCAAATAAAACTATTTTATAGGCCAGCAAAGCCAGCGCGTGGTATAGGAGGCAAATAAAACTATTTCATATGCCAGAAAAGCCAGCAGGTCGTATGACGGCAAAGAAAACTATTTCATATGCCAGAAAAGCCAGCGCCTGGTATGAAGGCAAATAAAACTATTTCATATGCCAGAAAAGCCAGCAGGTCGTATGACGGCAAAGAAAACTATTTCATATGCCAGAAAAACCAGCGCCTGGTACGACGCCAAATAAAATGATATTAACATTTTTTTTAAATCACACGCCTCACTTCCTTCCACTGCTTATATTAAATGCTCACATGTGCATTCTAGACGTTGGATGATGGTTCAAAGACATCAGCTTACTTTTATACACACATAGAAAGAAAAGGAGATGAAAACAACTTTGAAAAAACAAGTTACTTTTTTAAAAATGGGTTTCATTGTTCAAAGGTCTTTTCCTTAACAATAGAAACTTTGGGAAATTCTAAGACTTAGTGCCACAATGTCTCACATGGCCACCATCTTGGTTGCCGTGACCCGTAAAATTACAAATAAAACGTTAAATAATAATGAAAAAATTCCTAAATATATCCCTAAACCTAACCTGAACCCTAAATCTATCCCTTAAACTAACCTGAACCCTAAATCTATCCCTAAACCTAACCTGAACCCTATATCTATCCCTAAACCTCTAAAAAAATATATCCCTAAACCTAACCTGAACACTAAATCTATCCCTAAACCTAACCTGAACCCTAAATCTATCCCTAAACCTAACCTGAAACCTAAATCTATCCATAAACCTCTAAAAAAATATATCCCTAACCCTAACCTGAACCCTAAACAATCACTCTGGGCACTAATAGTGTTAAAATAGCCTAAACTTTTTCTGTCAAACGTTAGTGGGCTTACAATGTTGTTTCCGAAAAACCTGAGCCCAGTCCAAAGTTTTTTAATACTTAGTCTTACACTAATGCAGCTTTTATTTGATTCAAAGGATTCAGAGAATAAAAGAAGGACTGCATTCAAGCTGTGTTAAGGAAATAGTAGAACAAGGTGTGTGGAAGCTTGAATCGAAAGACTGGACAACCAGATAAGAACATTTTGTCTAAGAGTTAGTAAGAGCCTCTCTCAGCAGACGACTTAAAAGTATACGGCAGCATGAGTTTATATTAATTAATGACACATATAGGATGTTTATGTAGGAGGTAAATAATGTATCCCTTACTTACCTGTCTATGTTTCACGTATGACAAGAAAGAATTCCATATCAATGTTGCGGTGCTAACATAGACAACACGGTACTTGCCAGGAACAAACTTAAAATTAACATATTGAGCACCTGGCCAAAACATCCAGTCCACCTAAACGATAAGATAACATCAAGGGTTATAACATGATATATTAAAAAAGATAGCAACGATGAGATCAAAGGGTGATAACATGATAACTAAATAAGATAGCATCGATGTGATCAAAGGGTGATAACATGATACCTTAAACAATAAGACAAATGCAATTATTTTGAGAATAAAATAGTAACAAAATATTTTTTCTGAACTAAATTAATTTTTAAGGGTAAGAACACCTAAAGAGATCATTTATAAATACTGTGAGGAATTTATTATAATTAATCTGATTCCCCCCCCCCCCCCCCGCGCACAATCACAGATCCAAGCCTTCGGGGGGGGGGGGGGGGGGGGGGGTAAAATAAATTAATTTACCTTTACCTTTAGTACACAAGAAATTACATTTTCTGTTTTAATATAATTATTTTTTTTAGTTATCAAAATTAAATGTGTTGATATCCCATTCTATTGTTTTCATTTACTGAAAAAATTAATAATTGTAATCAAACAGAAAAATTACATGATTAGAGGAACATTGATTAGTTACTTAAGGAATGAGTGAGAGGAGCAGGGAATGATCTAAGATTAGGCGATGAATGAAAATGATTATTAAAAAATAAATGAGGGCACTGTCTCAGTCACATAAGTATATATTAATAAATGAAGTCTGTCTCTCAGTCATATAAGTATATATCAATAAATATTAAAGACTCTTACAGTTGAGCTTACAGTATAAAGGAGAGGGAGATTTAACAGAAATAGATTTTATGGACATTTTTAACGTATGCTATTGCTAGAATAAACAATGACTGAGAACTTACAAAATAGATTTCAAGAAATTTCTCTTTCCATTCCTGCTTAGCACCACTGGTACCTTTGCCTTCTAAGATACTCAATCCTGAAAAGTGTTGGGTGAATATTGCTATAGAGGCCAAATTAAATGTATGCATTGACGAGAGCAATCCCATTTTTGACAATGATTTGAGTACACTAGCTTGAGGTCTTTGTCTACTTTAATACTTACACTTAAAAGATAAATGCTTTGTTCACAAATGTATGGAACAAACTTCACAACTTACAAGAATAACAGTGTCAAAGCTGAACTTTTGATTTATTAAAATACTACAGGTACTTTGTAAGTTTGGCTTTGATTCAGCTCTGAACTGTATGCTCCACAGGAAGGCATAATAAAAATTTAATTTTAAGACATCTGAGCACCAATGGTTTCCAGATCATTCTTGTAAAATGAAATAATGGTTTACCCAAAAGTGATAATGACTAAATAATTTTTTAATAGATTTATATAGGAGAATAGCATTACACAAAATGGTGGATGATCATTTTAAGAGGTTATGGTTTTACTTGCCATATAGAAAAGTTGTACAAAAAAATGGTCCAGCTACAAATTGGTCACAAAGAATTTTTTGAAAGACAGCTTTCCCTGAGACTCCTTTGATAAATTTGTCTAGAATAGCGTACCATAAATGATTAAATGGTCCAAGTGCACATCCTATAATTATCATGCGGCCTGTGAAAATAAAAATGAGCCAAGAAAGAAGTTCAAACAAAATTCAGTTTAAAAAATGAATGGCTTTAAAAACTTTTCATAAATTTATTTCAATTTTAAACGGCACATGACACGAAGAGTGTTAAATTTTAATAGCAAATCTACTGGGGATGAGCTACTGTGATCTCCTAAAGAATGAACAGGCTAAAAACAAGTACACAAAGCATGAAAATGACAACAGCTGTTCAGGGAAGGCAATCAGCAGGGCACATCCAGCTCCCAGCCACAGAAACATATTGCCATCAAATTTTAATGTATAGCTTGGATGCTATCTTAAGCGAATTCCTTATATTTCACTGACCTGTACGCTCAAAGTCAAATTTTGTCTTTTTCTTTGAAATCGCTATATTCATTCCTTGGACACAGGCATCCCCGATCCCAAGCAAAGTTCCACAGGTCACAACATTGGCAACTAAAAGGTTTTTAGAAAATATGGCATCAATCTTGATTATTGCACGCTTTGCAACATTCATTTTTTTTTATACCTGGAAAAAAATAAAATATTAAACTCATGAGTCATACGATGTTTCAATGAAACGAATTTTGTGCATAATGTGAACCCATCTCTACACTACTTCTAGTATTGATGCAGAATGTTACAAAATTGATTTTTATATACTTACTATTGCTCTGGCACAACAGGTGCCAGCGAGAATCACAGAAAATTCAGACCAAAACTATGGCTGTTTGGTCTACTATATGGAAGAAGGAATTAACTTGGTCATTACTGTGTGTAGCTCCACTCAGATGCATCTTTGAAAACTAAAGAAGAATGTTTAGTAGAACTATATGAGTAGTCAATAAATTATTAAATGTTTTAGATGAAAATGTTAACATAAACAAAAACATTTGAAAAAGATGTGTTTTTTTGGGTCATGAATTTTGCTATCCACGGTCTGGCGGCGGAAAGACCGGCACCTGCCCATGTGGAGGTGGGGTGGGAATTAAAAGCGTACATAACAAAGGACAAAAGCATTAATAAAATACAGTAATAAAGAATGATACCCAAACTAGGCATAATTGCAAATAATAATTTATTGAGTTAACTTTAAAATTAAAAAATCAAATAGAATAAAACTAAGGCTATTCACTTACAGTACAGCAATGAACTGCTACCAGTACAAATGTTGGGAAAGTGCACACACAGTAAATATATTGTACAATATCTACGGTCAGTACAGTATGTCAGTCTATTAGTCTCACTCCCTCTCTTTGTCTTGCAGTCTCTATCTAGCTCATCTGTCCATCTGCTTATTTATAGTCTTTCATAGAGACCTTTCCAGAAAGTGGTAACGCATTGTTTCTGTATCTCGGCCTGTCACGTAAGTTCTAAAAAATTCTAATTCTAAGGACTATAGACTATGTTTACATGTAGTCAAGGGATAAAATTATTTAAAATTTATAATTAAGCCACACCCATCATCGCCTAACTTGGGGTCACCCAGAGTTCATGGACAGGATGTACAAGATGCATGAAAAACATGATGCAAATATGACCTATACATAAAACATACACTTTGTCTTATTGTCAAGCTTTAATAAACAATGGTATCCAGAAAGAAGATGTAGTCATCATACCTATTTATGTGGTCACTGTTTTGAAACAATAAAATTGATGGAGTAGGGTGGATGCTTTAAACAGTGGTTATCATAAAAATTGCTACACTGAGTGGCTACACTGGTGAAAAATTGACAAGAAATTAAGTAGTAGTAGTAGACATTCCTTAATTCAACTTGATATATTTTTCCAAAACATTTCTTGATCAAAATTGAAAAACACTGTATTGTTTAGCATCTAATTCTCTTTAAAATTCAATATATCATACAACCTATTTAACAAAGAAATGATGATGAACCACATTTTTTTTCAACACATAATCAATATTTTTTTTTAATTTTCATGTGGAAAAGGAAAACTTAATTGTGGGATGATTTGTCACAGGCAGAAAAATCAAAGTAGCTACAAGGCAGGCTTAAGTTTTAAGGGGCATTAAATTGTTAAAAAATTCACCCCAAAAATATCATAACTATAACTTCTCCACTTAAAAAATACAGCTAAAAAGATGAAATTAGCTAGCCCTTTTAAATTATTTATCTTTTATGGCAATCAGACAATATTTTAAAAAATTATGTCAAAGCATCTATCCTAGCCAAGGCCCAAATTAAAATTAATGTCATTTTTCAATTTCATCACTGATGAGCACTGACACCTCAACATACCACTGACACTGATCTACATTGAATTTGAATACATTGATATTACTTAGGCCTTCTCTTGAAATGCCATAAGGCACCACATTCCAAAGAAATCCATTATATTATATGAAAGAAAAATACATTTTAATTATGAATGCATGCACTAACTTTCTTATGGTTATTTTATTTCGGATTACATGTTGTTGTCTTTCTAGTGCACTTCAATGTTTGGTCATTGCCAAGGGCGCAGCCATCTTTAAATTATAAAATGCAGTTGAACCGATTAGCTACAAAACAATCACAATGGTATCAAAATTGAATTTTCAAAAAAAAAAAAAAAAAAAAAAATAAAATAAAAAAACAAACATTAAAAGACATTTACATGAAAATAAAATTAAGTCCAAAAGTTTCTTAAGTTATTAGCACACATACTATTAATCAGGTCACGCAAAGCTAAGTAATTACTGTCCAACTGAATGGTTGTTAAATTGAGACTGAATCAACTGAAGGTAGCGAGTAAACTTTCATTCATTCAGGGTGATACCCTCAGTTTACCCTGATATTGATTATGATTGACATCTGTAGGTAGAAGGTCCGCCCTTGGTGACACTTTTTCTCTTATACAGAGGGACATCATTTTCAGCCAACCATTGTTTTTACGTGGAAAGGGTGACAGAAAATTCCCCCCCCCCTTTTTTTTTGCGACACTAACCCTAGCTACTCCACAGATAAAATCAATTGCATTCAAGCATGGAACTACCATACCAGTGACGAGTAGGCTACAATGTAGTCTAAGGTGTATTGCGGGGTTGGGGACATGATTTGATCGTTCATATAATTACGTAACATAAAGCACTGATGAGCATCTCCAATTTGAATCTCCACCCACAACAAGTTTAGAGAGTGGGGGGGGGGGGCAGATAGTATCTTACATTTGGTTCCGTGAAAAACGCGCACATGACAAACGCGCACACGATAAACGCGCACAGAAAATTCCGCAAAGACATAGCTGCGCACAGGAAAACTGCGCACACCGACAGTTGCGCACACAGAAAACAGCGCACACCGACAAATGCGGACACCGAAAATTCCGCACACGGACAGTTGCGAACGTTAACTATAGCGAACACATACATTTGCGCACAATTGTAATCGTACAATGTAATTATTAAAGAGTTTAAAAGGTTGTAGTTGGTTATCAGCTTAAAAGTCGGCAATTATAAGGATAATAAGTGGCTAGGATTAGAAATAATTATTAAAGAATCATTTTAAAGACGAATTATTAAAAAAATAATTGGGTCATCTCATTTACTTTACGATTTTTAAAACTATACACAAATACAATAATATTAGTAATTATATGGGTAACAATAGATTTATTGCAGCAAAAGTTAAATTTCTATGTGGCAAAGATGAATTATTTTTATTAATATTTTATTGACAGTAATTCTCCTTTAAAAGATATTTAAATACCGGGTATTAAAAATATTACTGATGTAAGTATAAGTTATTATGAGTAACTATAAGGCGAGTCAAGAGTCTGATAACGGTATGGAAAATATTACTTTTAAATTAAAATTATTAAATTATAGTCACAATAGGCAAAATGACGCCTGTATGCAATGAACGTTTGTTTATATTATCCATTCCATTAACACTTTGTACGTAGGCCTGGCCTATATAGTACAACTATATCATCGTAATGAATATTAAAATTACCGGGTATAATTTAAAATAATCGGTAAATGTTGAGAGATATCACCGCGTTTTTTTTACCATGGCTGCCAACTTGATTGCAGTGAACCGTAAAATTAAGAATAAAATGTTTAAAAATAATGTAAAAATTTCCTAAATGTATCCCTAAACCTAACCTGAACCCAAATGTATCCTTAACGAAGTCACGATGATATCTCTCAACATTAGCCAAATAGTCGTCTTAGTATCTAACTACGCCTATTTTAGTTTTATTAATGATAATTATAGTTTAAAAGAATAATCTTCCTACTCCTAGTACTAACTAAGCCTAATTGGGTTTCATTATTATTATCGTTTAAAATAACGGCCTTAGCCTTAAGTTGTAGCTTATAAAATGCTCTATACTTAGAGTCTATGCAGATAATACGAATATCAAATACTCCCTATATTAATTTAAAAAATAATATTAGCCTATTACTACTATGATTTACATTTAGTAAACTCAAATTGTTTTTCAGTGAAATGTATTTAGTCCTACTATTAAGTTAATTAAGTAGCCTACTGTTTTTATTATTGTAAATTTGTTGGTTACTGTCTCAGTGCTGCTGAGTGCTAAACTAAATTAGTTGTTTTTTTTACTAAGTCTTTTAACATAATCTATGGTACTATGGTTATGAATAATATAATTATGATGTGAGTGTAAAAAATGGAAGGTTACTTCCACCATAGAGTTAAGATAGCTTCCTGGTCTTAAACAAGAGGATTGATTGACATTTCTAATCCCAATATCAAAGGACTTATTCACACTTTACAATGGATTAGATTGAATATATTTTTCTTACACAAATAAATTAAAATACAGGAAAATGGACCCAATGAACATCAAGTTTTTAACAAATGGTAGGTTACCTACTAGGTACTAATTTTATAAAATTGTGGTCTTGAAAATCAATATATAAAGGGAAAAAACTTATTAGCATTATTTTCCTCAAGATTTCCAATGAACAGGACATAATCTACAGTAGGTATCACACCTCCGACTTGATTACATTTTATCTTTTATTTAAAGAAAAAGTTTTTTTTTTTTGTCTACTAAATTTCAATTGTAGCACAAAGTCCTTAATATGCATTTTATATTTGATAATTTGTTGCATGTTTTCCTTTAAAAGAAAAAACAATTCATAATTATTCACAATTGTTTTATATTTTTAATTATTAAGGGTTCACATTTTAATTAATGTCTTGGTCTTGTCTAAATTAATTGTAACTAAAAAATTTTTTACTGTGTCTTAATCTTGTATACCGGTACTGGTATGTGCTAGAAAATTATCAATTTAATTGCATGTACCGGTATCACAATATATTATAATTGAAAGAAACAACATGCTTTGTTATGGTTGCAGCAATACTTTTTTTTTTTTAATAAATAGTATTTTCTCTATTTTATTATTATTAATATTATCATACAAAGTTACCTCCAAGTAGTTTTGCATAATAAAATTAAATCTAGAAACACAATTTTAACACAACAATTATTGTTCCTATTATACTATTGTTTTATTGATTCAAAAATTTGAACATAAAAATAATTCACATTAATTAATGATGAATTTTTTATTGTAAATTAGCCAGTCTCCTCAAGTATTTTAACTTGTCATCCTCCCCATCATATCCCTGTACGGCAGTGGCAACCAACACATGCAGATCTTCATATTTTCTCCTTTTCACTTCTAGACGGCCTGAATGTGCATTTGCCAGTGTTAGTCTCTGGCAAGCCAGATCCCTCTGCAGTCCATCAAAAAGAAACCAAATGCTGGGATGACTGCAGTGGAATAGGGAATTAAGAGCATTGTGAAATCCCTCACAGCAGTTTGTTGTTTTAGGTGAACGTTGACAAGCTGCATCATGATGATTCCATATTCTTATAGGGAATTGTGGATTTCTGCCTGCTGCTCCCTCAATGTATGTTGAAAAAAAGTATGTAAGCACCTCGTTATAATTTTGTACATCTGGAAATGTGGCGGCAAGCTCGGTAAAAACTCTCCTCACATCATGAACTGGGACGAAGGTTAAAGCTGCAAGAGACTTCAATTTTAGTCTCATATTTATGTTTGTTTGAAACTCATTTTTTAGTCCAACACTGTTAACTTTCCTGACAAGGCTTTGACATAGATGGAAATAACAGCCTTTCACCTCCGCATTTGGGAAAGCAATTCTCACTGCATTCATGCAGGCCTTTTCAAAATCAACTAAGATCTTTTGAGGTGCTAAATTTGGGAGTAGTATCTTCATTATTTCCAACATTCTTTTATATGTTTCTAAGTTTTTTCTTTGTAATAATACATAAAGACATGGTGGATATGAGTTGCCCACTTTGGCATGCCACGTGTATAATTGATAAAACATGGTTGGCACTTTGTCAAAAGTGCCATCTCCATATATTGTGTCTTTATTCAATTCATTCAATAGCTCATGATCACCTAAAACTAGAATTCTGTCTGGATCATCTGCTCCTGAATCATGAATAACCAACTCTCTGTACTTCTCTGGAATTACAAAATTTGTTGTTCCTGGGTTAGGTAATTGTTTGTCTTTTCTGTGCATTAGAAGATTTCTAGCAAGGGATGTTTGTTTAGGTATATGGGCCAGTACATCATTGCTCAACTGTGACAGTACATGCCCCATTACGTTTCGAGGGGTTGCACTAACTGTTGACTTCATGGCTTGCTTCATTATAGTTCTAGAAATGTTGGCTACTGCTTTTTGTGGACATGCATCATGACAATGTTCAGTGGGTGGTCTTACTATAGTGTCATTTTTTGTCTTGATATTAGAATGACACTTTGTAGCTCGATTCTGCCGGCATCTCCAAGTAAGCACCCCATCATTATTGCGAAAATAAAGATATTCATAACCCAAGTAGGTTAAAACTTGGTTGCCACTTTGACTTCTTGAAAATTGCATTGCTGTGACTATAAAAATAAGAAAGAAAAATAAATTATTAATACTATCTTCCTACAAATTTAAAAAACTTTCTGTCTGTAGCCATGATGAAGCAAAGCCAAGTTATTACTACACTGAATGAATATCATGGCTTTGCTTCATTATTAAATTATAATGTGATACTGATAGGGACCTCAAATATACTTGTAGTTTAGTTGTAACTCTTTTTTAAGTGAACTTAACTGGAGCTGAAGGGAAACCTAGGGCTAATAGTTTGCAATAATATTTTTAAAACAGTTATAAATTAAACAAGATACATTCAGGTGTGTACTTTGATAGTAGTGTGACACTCCTTTGATTTTGATTAGGCCTGTGATTTAATTAATAACTACCAATCCTAACTTCTACGGTACACATTTTGATAAGCCTGTATCCACTGTATGAGTATGTAATTTTTTATATGTATAACTTTTAAGTTAGTATTAGTTATGGTATATAAAATGTACGGATGAATGTACGCTGTAAAAAAGATTAATGAAACTTTTTAATAAATCATTAATAACTATTATTTATTGTATAGTATAGTATTTAGTTTTAGAATAGGGAGGCTAAATTCTAAATTTTATGTTAAATTTTGGCGCCAAAATATGCATCAAAATAACATGTTAACTGTTAATAGAATAATAAAGAGTAAATTCGAACAGATCGTACTGTGTTTTTTTACCATGGCCGCCAACTTGATTGCAGTGACCCGTAAAATTAAGAATAAAACATTAAAATATAAAGAAATAATTTCCTAAATGTATCCCTAAACCTAACCTGAACCCTAAATCTATCCCTAAACCTAACCTAATGAAATGAGGTACAATCTATCTTAATTAGCCGAATAAAGTATTTAAATTAAAGACTAAAGGTATGAGTATGATGATTTGTGCAAAGAAATAGATTGAATTTAAATAATTATACTATTATATGAATTCTCCATGCCAGTGCCAGTCATGTCATTGTATTTTTTTTTTATATTTATTTATTGTTTGTTGGCAGTTACTAGTTACAACAATAAAGACATTTTTTTAAAGACTAAAAAAAAAAGGTAGTAAAGTAAGAATAAGACTAACAGCTACGGTTAAAATGAAATGACAAAACAATTTATTTAAAATAAATTAAGATATTAAATTGAGTAATTAGTTTACCAATTCATTTTAGAAAGCATTTATAAATATTACTAACCTTCCATTCTCTACAAATAATATGCAATTTACGGTACTTGATTTAGTCTTAAACTTAAGGACTGATCACACAGGAACAATAGAATTTGAATGAGCCTGAAAGCAGTTCGAACAGTTGTTAATGTGCGCTAAAATTCGCAGTTAAAAAAATAATTCGGTATTTAAGTTTCTTTTTTTGTTTAAATTATTTTTAAATTCAATTTTTTACATACAGTATCACTGATTCGTAGACTTTTATTCTTCCCAACTTGCATTTTAGGCTGATAGGCAACTGAACTCAATCATGTTAAATCTAAAAATGGGGCTTAAAATAAAATTTCATAGCAATTGTGCGCAAATGTATGTGTTCGCTATAGTCAACGTTCGCAACTGTCCGTGTGCGGAATTTTCGGTGTCCGCATTTGTCGGTGTGCGCTGTTTTCTGTGTGCGCAACTGTCGGTGTGCGCAGTTTTCCTGTGCGCAGCTATGTCTTTGCGGAATTTTCTGTGCGCGTTTATCGTGTGCGCGTTTGTCATGTGCGCGTATTTCTGGTCACCCTTACATTTAAGGAAACAACACGAGTCTTGAACTTTTCATAAAAGACAAATCATCACAGGGAATATTTTTAGTGACTTCAGCAGGAATAATTAAGGCCAACCCCATTCGCACTCCTGAGCATGTAGGCCTACGCCTCTGGGTGGAGGCAAACTTGTAACTGCTTAAGCCCTAGGGGCCTTTGCAGGTCTTAATCTGGCAGATTGTTCACATACATAATTGATAGTTGGTGCAAACCCCCGTCCCTCCACAGATATTTTGTATTGCATGAAAAACATTCACTTTTTTTAAAAGAAATCTCATACACTTCTTTTTAAAAAAGTGAATCGCGAATTAAATGGTATCGATGCCACTATAAAGGGAGAAGCAATTTATACGATACCTGAAGTCGATATTCTATATAAAACTACGGCTCCTTTCGAAAGTTGTTTAGTTACCGCTAAGCATAATGCACTATACATCCGAAAAGGTTAATTTAGCTCAAGAAGCAATCTGCCTTTAAGACTATTATATTTTATTATTAAACAGTTACAATCCATATTAGTATTGAATAACTTCTCATATAGTGCTAGAAAACATAATTTTAAACTTGTAAATCAGGATTTTAGACTATTAATAAAAATAGCTCTGTGGACACTTTAAGCAGTCGGATTTACTTCCGTTGCATTTTCTGCTATGTTGCATTGTTTTCTACAGATTGTGGTTTGGTTAGCGTGTTGAAAATTCCGGGTGTCTACTTTTAAATTCATACTTTAATAGGTAAGTTGAATTATTTTTGTGTTATGCCTCAAGTCAATTTAATATATCTTTACCATGCTCTTTATGCCTAGTCTACATATATAATATATCCTGACAACACCCTGTAGGGTAGTAGTAGTAGTCTCTCTTTTCAACTAAACTTGTACTTGTAAGTTTCTGGCTTATTTAATTATTAATTAGGCGTAACTCGTTTTTAAGTGAATATTTTTGAATGAAGTTAAAAAGTCCAAGACTAAATTTAAACCAATTACATTTTTGTAAGAATAAGACCAAGAAGTGAGAATACATTATAGACAATTTAGTTTAGTTTCATTGTCATTATCATTATTATCATCAGGTCCCGTAGTCCTTTCGACCGTTGGGGCGCCACAGATGACATGTACACTATTCTTCTCCATTCCTCTCGGTCTTCTGCCCTACGCATAGTATCGCCTAGCTGTAATCCCGTCCATTCTTTGATATTATCTTCCCATCTTTTTCTTTGTCTTCCTCTTCTTCTCCCTCCTCTAGTACTAGTAGTGCCCTGCAAGATCTCTTTGGCGAGCCCTTGTTTTCTGGTTACGTGGCCATACCACTCAAGTTTGCGCTTTTTAACAGACGTCAGGAGGTCATCGTATTGCCCATTTGCCTGACGAATCCTTTCTTTTATTTGCTCATTGGTGATGTGGTCTCTATAGCAGATGCCAAGAATGCCTCTGTAACATCTCATCTCCATCGCCTTTATTTTCTTTTCAAGTTCTGCTGTTAATGTCCAGGACTCACAGGCATATAAGAAAATGGAGAGGATTAATGAGCGCATCAGCCTGATTGTGGTGCTGGGGTTTATATTTTTGTCGTTCCATATTTTCTTGAGCCTCTTTAGTGCTGTCGTTGTCTGCGCAATCCTGGCCATTAATTCAGGCCTGGAGCCTTGTTCCGATACTATTGCTCCGAGGTACTTGAAGCTGCCAACTGTCTCTAATCTTTCCTCCCCGACCTTAATTTCAGTGAAATTAAATGAAAGTTTAGTTTGGTAAGTTACAATTACAAGTGCGAGTGCCTAGACCTAAGTCAGGTCTAATTTAATATGTAAAGTAATATTAAATTTTTTAGCTTATTATATATATCTATCTTTGTGGGTAGTAGTGCTTTCTAATGATTTATAGAACAACATTTCTTTAGCAAAGTACCCTATATCAATATTGTCAATATATTGTAAGTTATCACTACATCCTCCTGTCTCTCAAAGACCAAGTTGATTCGTAATCATCCATTAGTAGTCATTACTGCCATTAGTCATTAGCACTGATAATTTTTTGGGGTTTTCAGCTTTTAAACAAGTTGTATTTCAATATCATCACTCATTTCATCTATTCTTCTGCTAACAGTAATGTTACCGAGTGACATAGCTTTCACGTCTTTTTCATATTTTTCCAGAAATGTTTTAAGAAATGCTGATATTGATGGTTGAAGGAAATTTTATAACTAGCCTCACAAGTACAATTGACAGTAAATAGAGACTTTAATGTTGCACTTTTTTTCAAAATACAAGTTAAATCATAGTAGACGGTTGGTTTTCAAATTCTGGACAGCTCATTTTCCAATTGCCCCCTAAACAACAATCAAATTGCCCCCCATGGGACACCACACTGGGAAACACCATTTAAGAGTAATTCAGACATAATCATCATAGTGTATGGGTCATACCCAGTCCTCTTACTCTAAAACTTAAGTAGTAACTAGTAATACTACAAAATATTATGAATCACAGTACTTCTGTCTGTCACTCAGTATTCTGTATCCAAGGTACTACTACTATGTTTTCCGCTATCCGCTTTATTGATTTTCTGGTTGTTTTCACCTTTTGTTTAATCATACTTGTAGTCTCATAATGATATGATGGCCATACAAAGAACCTTCCAACCAAAATGGGACAGCAAAGATTTTTTTCTGAAGACACATCAGAAATATTGATTTCGGAAGCTTGTAAATGAGTAATCGTAACACTTTTTAAGTATCCCATTAAATATATGTTAAATTCATAAATTGTTTTGAAGTTAATTAATTATTCTGAAAAATCTGTTTTTTGATGGTTTTCTTTTATCCTAAATAAGATTTTCAAGCTTCCTATACTGGTAGCTTTTTTTTTGTAGAATCATAGAATTAGATCATGGTTTTCCCAGAGGGATGTGAGAAGACAGCAGAATCATATAATTAGATCATGGTTTCCCCAGGGGGATGTGAGAAGACAGCAGAATCATAGAATTAGCTCATGGTTTCCCCAGAGGGATGTGAGAAGACAGCAGAATCATAGAATTAGATCATGGTTTTCCCAGAGGGATGTGAGAAGACAGCAGAATCATAGAATTAGATCATGGTTTTACCAGAGGGATGTGAGAAGACAGCAGAATCATAGAATTAGATCATGGTTTCCTCAGAGGGATGTGAGAAGACAGCAGAATCATAGAATTAGATCATGGTTTCCCCAGAGGGATACGAGAAGACAGCAGAATCATAGAATTAGATCATGGTTTCCCCAGAGGGATGTGAGAAGACAGCAGAATCATAGAATTAGATCATGGTTTCCCCAGAGGGATACGAGAAGACATTTCACGTGTAACGAGGAAATGGGTTTAAGAACAGAGGAGACATTAGCTTTTTAATTATAATATAAATATTTATAAATCATTAAACATTTCTTCATTAAGATTTTAATTCATGTAATAAGTTGCCAGTTTATTTTCTAAGCTCTGCTGTTCCTATTTTCACTCTATATAACAGTTAAAATGAGTTTTGTTACCTTTAAAAATTTATCATCTTTGGGCTAATAGACAACGAAGTGGCTATTCGTACCCGGGTACCAGAAGTGTTAGGTTGGGATTAAGAGACTATTTAAAATATTATTGTTGGGTATGTAAGACAAAATGAGGTATCAAATGAAAGATAAATGAATGGACTATATGTTTGTAAACTTACTTCTTCAGTTTAACTAAAATAAAAATCTGAATAGCAATAGTCAAAATTGACCCGGATCCCATTAGACTCAATGCTATTCGGATGTCATTTGTGGTAGTTTATTAGTCCCTACCCAGAATTCCCAGGCACACTACAAGTGAAACAATTGATTTATATGAACCAGTAGAACTCGTATAGTAAGAACACAGTGATCAACATTCATAATGATAATAAAAGTATAAAACAGTTTTATCATGCTAGCTGTATAACCTTGCTCAAAATTTATTGAATTAATTAAAACAAAGTTAGGGCGGCTATATTCACAAAGTTCGAGGAATAATGAATGCTTAAGGAAATAGTATGGCCTGTAAAGGACCCGACCTCCCAGTGACAGCCCCTTACCCAAATGACACAGCCTTTTATTTATGCCCTTTTAAAGTAAATCTCCAACTTGTATCATTGGTAAACAAGCTGACTACACCTTGCATTTATATTTTTTCTGCGCACAACTCTGCACTTTCGTAATTTTCGTCATGTAAATTAAGTGAACAGATGCTATATTCCTGATTTTTATCCATGCTAAACTAGTCGCCCGAACTTAAAATGCCATAAGGAATACACACAGATGCAGAATAATAGTGCCTGGAAATAATTATGACCCGTCACAGCCAGCTACCAACATCAAGCAACCACAGCAGTTAAGAGAACCAGTCACATTCAGAAATGACAGGGTCATAATACAACAGTCCAATAGGTCAAGGAACCAGTCACATTCAGAAATGATAGGGTCATAATACAACAGTCCCAATAGGTCAAGGAACCAGTCACATTCAGAAATGATAGGGTCATAATACAACAGTCCAATAGGTCAAGGAACCAGTCACAATCAGAAATGATAGGGTCATAATACAACAGTCCAATAGGTCAAGGAACCAGTCACATTCAGAAATGATAGGGTCATAATACAACTGTCCAATAGGTCAAGGAACCAGTCACATTCAGAAATGATAGGGTCATAATACAACAGTCCAATAGGTCAAGGAACCAGTCACATTCAGAAATGACAGGGTCATAATACAACAGTCCAATAGGTCAAGGAACCAGTCACATTCAGAAATGATAGGGTCATAATACAACAGTCCAATAGGTCAAGGAACCAGTCACATTCAGAAATGATAGGGTCATAATACAATAGTCCAATAGGTCAAGGAACCAGTCACATTCAGAAATGATAGGGTCATAATACAACTGTCCAATAGGTCAAGGAACCAGTCACATTCAGAAATGATAGGGTCATAATACAACAGTCCAATAGGTCAAGGAACCAGTCACATTCAGAATTGATAGGGTCATAATACAACAGTACAATAGGTCAAGGAACCAGTCACATTCAGAAATGATAGGGTCATAATACAACAGTCCAATAGGTCAAGGAACCAGTCACATTCAGAAATGATATGGTCATAATACAACTGTCCAATAGGTCAAGGAACCAGTCACATTCAGAAATGATAGGGTCATAATACAACAGTCCAATAGGTCAAGGAACCAGTCACATTCAGAATTGATAGGGTCATAATACAACAGTACAATAGGTCAAGGAACCAGTCACATTCAGAAATGATAGGGTCATAATACAACAGTCCAATAGGTCAAGGAACCAGTCACATTCAGAAATGATAGGGTCATAATACAACTGTCCAATAGGTCAAGGAACCAGTCACATTCAGAAATGATAGGGTCATAATACAACAGTCCAATAGGTCAAGGAACCAGTCACATTCAGAATTGATAGGGTCATAATACAACAGTACAATAGGTCAAGGAACCAGTCACATTCAGAAATGATAGGGTCATAATACAACAGTCCAATAGGTCAAGGAACCAGTCACATTCAGAAATGATAGGGTCATAATACAACTGTCCAATAGGTCACGAAGAAGTAATGGGCATCCAGCAGTCCACTGTTGACAAGGGATAGCGTTTTGCTTGTATTGTAGTTTCCTTTAATTGAACATACACTTAGTAGCGCAGGTTTTCAGCTGAATCCTATCTGTTTTTTTCACTTAATAGTGCAGGTCTTCTGATGAATCCTATCAGTTTTATTCCCTTAGTAGTGCAGGTCTTCATGGGGAAACCATGATCTAATTATATGAGTCCTATCTGTTTGCCAACCCATGTTGTAGTTTGTCTGCCAACCCATGTTGTAGTTTGTCTGCCAACCCATGTTGAAGTTATCAAAACCTTATACCACTTGTAAGTGATAACAATATAACATTTTGTTTTCAATCATAAGACAAAGAACCAACATCATTCTTTGTTTGAAATAGAACAGAAGCAAGCATTTCGATGTCTCTTCTGGGTCATAGGTCATAGTGTAATGAATGAAGTTGCTCTTAAAGATACAGGCCCACCATACATTTTAAAGGAAGTCTATTTTTAGAATAATACATAGACTATTGGTATTTCATTTCCATGTTTGAATATTGCAGAAGGAAATAATTATACTGAATTTAAAAAAATAATTAAAAAACCACTCATGGATAAAAGAAATTGTTATTTCATGATTTTGGTTAGTACCATTCCTTATTTTGTGTGTGTTGTGTTGTTATTTCATGATCTGGCTTAGTACCATTCCTTATTTTGTGTGTGCTGTGTTTGTATCACTCACTATTTTTGTAGGAGGCCTTAAGCTGTGTTTTTGTACTGATGTCTATTTTATTATATACTTAGGTTGCTCTGTCTGTTTCTTAGTTAGTGTATGGTCAATATTGCATCTCAATATCAACACACTTCCTGATCTCCAGGTGAGCTGAAACTTTGTACACTTACCCACCACCGATGACAATATAACCAGGCCATAAATGACATTAAATAAATTATAATAAAGACTAGATGTTACGAAATAAAACAAGTATACTTAAAATATAAAGGGAAACAACGACACTTAAAAATATTGAGTGAAACAATGAACTTAAAATATAAAGGGAAACAACGACACTTAAAAATATTGAGTGAAACAATGAACTTAAAATATAAAGGGAAACAATGACACTTAAAATATAAAGTGAAACAACGACACTTAAAATATATAGAGTGAAAGAACGACACTTAAAATGTCGAGTGAAACAACGACACTTAAAATATATAGAGTGAAACAACGACACTTAAAATGTCGAGTGAAACAACGACACTCAAAATGTCGAGTGAAACAATGACACTTAAGATATCGTGTGAAACAATGACACCGACGTTTAACATTTCGACTTAGAGTTAACTTCTTGACAAGTTGTCCACTGACGTTTAACATTTCGACTTAGAGTTAACGTCTTGACAAGTTGTCCACTGACGTTTAACATTTCGACTTGAAGTTAACGTCTTGACAAGTTGTCTACTGACGTTTAACATTTCGACTTAAAGTTAACGTCTTGACAAGTTGTCCTAATATTCCATGCATGTTGTGTATTTTTCTTAATGTAGTGTAACCATCTGGCATCTCCCTTGAACATTTAGTTCAAGACTATCTTCTGTGTAACACATAATGTGTATGTTGCTTTACATACGGTGAACACAACACTCCACATTATGTGTATGTTGCTTTACATACGGTGAACACAACACTCCACATTATGTGTATGTTGCTTTACATACGGTGAACACAACACTCCAGGCTATATATTTGTAACGGCTTATTGTTATGCCAGAGTGATGTCACCTTGACATTCAATACTTCTGCTTGCTGGCACACCTGAGAGAACTTGCCTTCAAAAGTACAACCTCAGGGCGTTGACCTGACCATTAGGATCTGTTTGTTTGCACACCAGTAGGTAACAGACGTCAGGTCACAATGGAACATTTGTGTGTTGTCAATGTCATGGTAGGTTATAGACTCAATGCCAAGGACAATTATTTCATCACGCCCCCCCCCCCCCCAAACCACCACCAACATGACAGCAGACTTCAGTTGTTTTTCTCCACTAATGAGGAGTACTCATTTGATTTGGACATTGTAGATTTGCACGTATGATACAATAACACATTTGTATTAGTTAATAGTAATATCAAAATGTATTGCAACAACACATTTTACGGGTATAACTAATTTATTAATGACACACTGTTAAAAGAATTTGTTTCACCACGAGACAGTGAGCGGCCACGGCTCCGTAGGACAATCTTATCAACTTATATTTAAGCACAGTGCGAATTTAAAGACAAAATACGATAATAAGATTCTTTATTGATCCAAATTAAATGCAAATCTTTTTTTTTTATTACATTGTACAAATTCATTTTTAGTGCACGCATCGCATAAAATAAATAAATATTTTAACCAAGACATTTTTAAATTAGGCCTGTAACTATTTAAACACCAGATATTAAAGTACCGGTATTTCCCGAGAGTAGAAATCAGCCATAAATGAATCCCTCAGTGACAATAATGACTAAATTAGTGATTATTTAGATATTGTAACTGCTTTGGGTGAGGGGGGGGGGCACGCTGGTAAATTCGTACAGACTGGGGATCAAAAGAATTTGTATATCTTTTGGTCCTAAATTTAAGAAAAAGAATTCGCTCTGATCGAGCTGATCTTGGGTATCTGTGAAGACGTGGGTGGAATGTATCATCCATAATATTTATAGTTTTATGCCAGCATTTTTCTTCAAAGAGTTCTGCAAGTTTCAAGTGATGAATGTTAAGTGTGTGTGATGTTACTAGCTTTCTCGATCAGCCTGTTTAATCAGTGTTTGATGTCAGACGATGAACTCCCACACCAGCAGGCAGTACTGAAGTTTAGCAGGCGTCCAATTGTTGCACTGTAGAATAAGTTAAAATCTAGTTTGTTTAAGATGTTTGTTTTCTAATGGCACTTCAAGACATGAAGAATTTATAGGAGATTGTTGATTGTGTCTAAAGAGATATTAGATCATAAATTTGGCATAACGTAATGGTGTTTTTATCCGATTCCCAACTTGTGCTAATTTTGCCCTTACTTAACCGAGTCCGTCTCTTGTTAATATTTTTTTGTTGCTTCTGTTGTCAACAACCATCAGACTGATTAGTGCTGCCACTACCACGACTGATTAGCGCTGCCACCAAGGCCGGATTTACAGGCAGGCCGACTAGGCCGTGGCCTAGGGGCCCCGCTAAATAATGGGCCCCAAAATTGGGAGTAGTATATAAACAAATTTTGAATATCAATCGAATTGCAATGAAACATTGGGCCTCAAATTTTTATTGGCCTAGGGCCCCTAAAATGGTAAATCCGGCACTGGCTGCCACTACCACCACTGATTAGGGCTGCACCTACCACCACTGATTAGTGCTGTCACTACCACGTGACACTATATAAGGTTTCCATGGAATTTATTATTATTAAAAAAAAAAAAAAAAGATCTATTTTTCCTAAATGTGTTCATTAAATTCGATTCCACAAAATCGTAAAAACGAATAAACTAAACTCGTATTCGGAAGCTCTGATGCGTACACTACACGATCTGTGCGTGAGTTTGGAGACATGGCGTGACTCCGTATGTGGTAATGTTTGTCGATGTTCCATGGAGCTTGATGCTACGTTAAGCTTTACTTTGTTAAACCAAACACATCGACATGTTTCTGGCCGTTACGTTCAACTTAGTGATTACCTCCAAGAAGCTTTGATTTCACTCTTTCCGTGTTTACTAGAACCATTAGCGCCTGTGATGAGTTCTGGTCAGATGCATGGCTCTGATGGATTCAACGTGGATCGATCGTTTGATAGACTCCACTGAAATTATGGCGACTAACCGGGTAGACTTTGACTTGATGGTATTAGTATTAAGTCTAGGATCTTGATTTCAATCATTGCCATGTTGATAAGTTAGTTCCAGTAGGATGTTGATAACTTAGTTTCAGTGGCATGTTGATAAGTTCGTTTCAGTGGCATGTTGATAAGTTAGTTCCAGTGGGATGTTGATAAGTTAGTTTCAGTGGCATGTTGATAAGTTAGTTCCAGTGGGATGTTGATAAGTTAGTTTCAGTGGCATGTTGATAAGTTAGTTCCAGTGGGATGTTGATAAGTTAGTTTCAGTGGCATGTTGATAAGTTAGTTCCAGTGGGATGTTGATAAGTTAGTTTCAGTGGCATGTTGATAAGTTAGTTCCAGTGGGACGTTGATAAGTTAGTTTCAGTGGCATGTTGATAGCTTAGTTTCAGTGGCATGTTGATAAGTTCGTTCCAGTGGCATGTTGATAAGTTAGTTTCAGTGGCATGTTGATAAGTTAGTTTTACAAGTTTAGGCTTATGGTCTAAAAATGGTGTGCTGCTTGGGGAGCCATCTTAGCTGTAACTTTACAAGGACAGTTCTAGCTTTATAGTTCTGTCATAAGAATGTAAAGGCTCTCTGTTTCTTTTCATACTTGGCTGTTAGCTGTCGTGTCTATACATTTCTAGTTGGCATTTCTTTGAAATCCCTACAATACTAATACACATTGCTACACATTACTACACATTGACAGGAACTGCAACCGTCGGGGTCTGAGATGCCTACCACATAAGCTATGACTATGTGGGTGATGGAATTTGTACCATACTACTAGGGGTGGGGGAGCTGAGGCAGCAAACCAGTCAGAATCTTTAACACACATGTCAAAACAGTCCTACTATCTGGAGCAAAACCGTGGAACACGACATCGATATCGATATGATTTGAAATCGAGATGGAGTGGGGAAATGTTGTGACATGACGATGTTTTGCGGCGCTGCAAGAAGGTTAATAAGCCCTTCTCTATGTTGAAGACAAATTACATGACCTGGAAAACGACATCGATATCGATATGATTTGAAATCGAGATGGAGTGGGGAAATGTTTTGACATGACGATGTTTACTGGCGCTGCAAGAAGGTTAAGAACCCCTGCGCTATGTTGAAGACAAATTACATGACTTGGAACACGATATCGATATGATTTGAAATCGAGATGGAGTGGGGAAATGTTTTGACATGACTATGTTTACTGGCGCTGCAAGAAGGTTAAGAGCCCTGCTCTATGTTGAAGACAAATTACATGAATTGGAACACGACATCGATATCGATATGATTTGAAATCGAGATGGAGTGGGGAAATGTTGTGACATGACGATGTTTTGCGGCGCTGCAGAAGGTTAAGAGCCCTGCTCTATGTTGAAGACAAATTACATGAATTGGAACACGACATCGATATCGATATGATTTGAAATCGAGATGAAGTGGGGAAATGTTGTGACATGACGATGTTTTGCGGCGCTGCAAGAAGGTTAAAAACCCCTGCTCTATTTTGAAGACAAATTACATGACTTGGAACACGATATCGATATGATTTGAAATCGAGATGGAGTGGGGAAATGTTGTGACATGACGATGTTTTGCGGCGCTGCAAGAAGGTTAAGAACCCCTGCTCTATGTTGAAGACAAATTACATGAATTGGAACACGACATCGATATCGATATGATTTGAAATCGAGATGGCGTGGGGAAATGTTGTGACATGACGATGTTTTGCGGCGCTGCAAGAAGGTTAATAAGCCCTGCTCTATGTTGAAGACAAATTACATGAATTGGAACACGACATCGATATCGATATGATTTGAAATCGAGATGGCGTGGGGAAATGTTGTGACATGACGATGTTTTGCGGCGCTGCAAGAAGGTTAATAAGCCCTGCTCTATGTTGAAAACAAATTACATGACTTGGAACACGACAAAGGTCTCATCCTGAGAGACCGCATTCTTAGTCCCATTTTTCGGCAACCGAAAAAAAACTTTTGTTGCAAAGGTGGTATCGACCAGGAGCCGGACGAGACCTCCCAGACTTTCATCTGATCCTGCCGTGTCTCGACTTTGGGCCCCCGTGTAGATTAGCGGCTCTGGCCTATATGTCTAGCAGTGTTATGGAACAGCGACACTCCATTTGCCTCAAAACTAATACCAGATGGCGCTCTCTAAGATTGAAAAGCCAGCCTAGACCTATGAAATGTGTAACTGCGAAGTGGCTTCTGTTTGCTAAAGAAATGCATCATTTCTTTTCTTCTGGTGCTCATGTGATTGCCTGCTTCATTTTATTAAAGACATTATGATATGGATTACAAAGCATTGTTGTACATAGTGTAAGTTCAATGGCGTGTCTCTTTCCTGTAGGTATTTTTGCTGTATCGATATGGCCACGATCGTTTTAAAACCTTAATACAAGTGCACAGAGCCCCCGAGTTTCTTTTTTGTTTGACCCTCTTTTAACTTTTCGTATTTGAGCCATCTTGTATTAAAAAATGATAGTTACCATTTTTTCGCCAAATCACACATTTGGACCCCCTTAAATATCCGTGGACCCCCAAAGGCCGCAGGTGTTTCAGTACCCCCAACAGCCGCAGGTGTTTCAGGACCCCCAACAGCCGCAGTTGTTTCATGACCCCCAACAGCCGCAGGTGTTTCAGGACCCCCAACAGCCGCATGTGTTTCAGGGCCAACGCAACCGCAGGTGTTTCAGGACCCCCAACAGCCGCAGGTGTTTCAGGACCCCCAACAGCCGCAGGTGTTTCAGGACCCCCAACAGCCGCAGGTGTTTCAGGACCCCCAACAGCCGCAGGTGTTTCAGGACCCCCAACAGCCGCAGGTGTTTCAGGACCCCCAACAGCCGCAGGTGTTTCAGGACCCCCAACAGCCGCAGGTGTTTCAGGATCCACGCAACCGCTCTGTCTTGAATGTCGCATTTCGAAAACGACAAACATGTGGCGTGTTCCTTCAAACAGACATCCATTAAACAAAGAACCCTTGGACACGACTAAGTCCTTTGCTTACATGTTTGGAAGCTACCCATCTGTCCCCAATATTAAGTCGTAAATGACCAGCCTAACCATCAGTTACCATCAGTCTTTTATTATGCTCTATAGAAATGTACGAGGCTGGAACCCACGACATCCGCGAGGATTAAGTGAACAATTTAACAGTCGTTACGAATCCTGCGTACTAGATGAAGTTGTGTATTCCACTACGTACTGAGTGAAGTTGTGTGTTCTACTGCGTGCTGAGTAAAGCTGTGTGTTCTACTACGTACTGATCGAAGTTGTGTATTCCACTACGTACTGAGTGAAGTTGTGTGTTCTACTACGTACTAGGTGAAGTAGTGTGTTCTACAACGTACTGAGTGAAGTTGTGTATTCCACTACGTACTGAGTGAAGTTGTGTGTTCTACTACGTACTAGGTGAAGTAGTGTGTTCTACAACGTACTGAGTGAAGTTGTGTGTTCTACCAGAACTGATTCCACACCATTTCAGGGATCGCTAAAATCATTTCATATACGTTCTTCTTTCGCCTCTTCGTCCTCGAGGAACAACAGCCGATCTTCATCGACGTCTGCGGTCCTTCCTATCACATAGGCCGCCTACAAGAGTCCTTCAGACATCACGACCCTGAGCCAATCTCTCCAGCCTCCCCCAAGTGTGGCCACGTTTCTTGGTATCTGCTTCCACTTCACGGCGCCAAGTATTTCTCGGTCTGCCTCTTTTCCGTTTTCCTTGAGGGTTCCAGTTCAGGGCTTGTCTGGTCATGCTGGAGGCAGGTTTCCTGAGTGTATGGCCGATCTTGTCTAGTTATGCTGGAGGCAGGTTTCCTGGGTGTATGGCCGATCCATCTCCATCTTCTCTGGAGGATCTCTTGTTCTACCGGTTTCTGCTTTGTCCGCTGCCACAGTTTCTGGTTGCTGATTCTATCAGGCCAGTGAATCCCGAGAATCCTGGACTGGATTCTCTTCATATTCACAGCAGTGGTTCTCCATGTCTCTGCACCATATAGTAAAACAGTTCATATACGTGAACAATTAATAAAATACAAGCTGCTACAGGAGGGACATCGATCATGTTGACAATAGAATATTTGAAGTACATGCTGAAAAAAAAATGGAGGTGGGCTGAGTGGCGTAGGAAGGGGTGTGTGGAGGTTGTTGTCCTCCCCGGGCTCATTTTTTTCCTTATATGGAGAGGTGAGATTTTCGACAAACTGTAAACTATTTTCGTGGCAGCCCCACCCCGGGTGGCCCTAACCCTAGCTACGCCACTGGGGGACATAACAAGTTTAGGAGCATTAGACTGTTGAGTTATTCCGTTCTTATCTAGAACATTCTATTTAGTTTATTACACATTTTACCCCCCTCCCACTTTCATTTTTTCCATTATAAAACACACGCGCGCATATGCGAACCGAATTGAAAAGAATGCCCGATAAATTGATTATTTTTATTTTTAACCTCTAATCGATGGCTAAATGCTGTCCATTGTTTGCATGCACGGCTGGTCCTGATTGAATATGAATCTATAAACTGTTGCCCCATCCATAATACCAGCTGGTCTCCAAACACTGTGGTCCCTGTGTTTGCTTGAATACGGTATCACGGTTGTATAAATAGCCTTCATTATGGAAGTAATCACCTGATGAAGTGAGCTTTTTCTGCCTCTCAATGCATAGAATCCTAAAAAATGTATAAACACTAATACAGTTGTACAAAATCCTTCTCAGTCTCGGAACTACACCAAGACAAAACTACAAGGAAGAACTTAAGAAAGGGACATACGAAACCCTATTTAAACAAATATTTCCCTAGAAATTTCTTCACCTACACATTTAAAAAAAAAAATCGTTTTATCTTTCAATTTATACTGACGGTCCTAAATTAACTGATGTAACTTACTGTATAGATCCAAATGTAACTTACTGTATGGATCCAAATGTAATTTACTGTATGGATCCAAATGTAACTACTGTATGGATCCAAATGTAACTTACTGTATGGATCCAAATGTAACTTACACTTTCAACAGTCAGATGCGACGCTTCCACATGCCTCAGAGTGGTGTAGAGCTGACCTCTGATGGCCACAGTGCTCACCTCTGACGGACACACTACTGACCACTTAGTGTCACTCACTGTCTGGAAACTGGTGAACACTTCTGGGTTTGAGTGAACGGAAATGCACTGTCCCCAGACGTGATACAAGCGGAGCAGGCCCGGAAATACCGTGTAATCCAAATTTACCACTGTGATTTGCCGCCAGTGTAACAACGTTAAGGGCAGTTTTCCATACATTATCTTCGTTACACCATCACAAGATGATTTCACCATCACAAGATGATTTCACCATCACGAGATGATTTCATCATCACAAGATGATTTCACCATCACAAGATGATTTCAACCTTTTTCACCATTTCCCAAGCCTTTGACCAGAGCTTTACAAACTTTACATTTTGGAGAGACACTTCCGGCAGACATCCTTTCACATTACAGTAAGTCAGTTTGACCAACATACCGGGTTTAAACTAACCCATCTTAAGACATACGGACACGCGTCATAATGTAAACAAACATGGTGCACAGGGATTTATCAAATCTCATGTCACACAAAACATAGGTGACAGGGAGCAATTTATGTCACACAAAACATAGGTGACATGGAGCAGTTTATGTCACACAAAACATAGGTGACAGGGAGCAGTTTATGTCAAATAAAACATAGGTGACAGGGAGCAGTTTATGTCACACAAAACATAGGTGACAGGGAGCAGTTTATGTCAAATAAAACATAGGTGACAGGGAGCAGTTTATGTCAAATAAAACATAGGTGACAGGGAGCAGTTTATGTCAAATAAAACATAGGTGACAGGGAGCAGTTTATGTCAAATAAAACATAGGTGACAGGGAGCAGTTTATGTCACACAAAACATAGGTGACAGGGAGCAGTTTATGTCAAATAAAACATAGGTGACAGGGAGCAGTTTATGTCAAATAAAACATAGGTGACAGGGAGCAGTTTATGTCAAATAAAACATATGTGACAGGGAGCAGTTTATGTCACACAAATCACAAGCATTAAAGGGTTGATAGACAGTCTAGGTTGATATACAGTCTAGGTTGATATACAGTCTAGGTTGATAGACAGACTAGGTTGATATACAGTCTAGGTTGATATACAGTCTAGGTTGATAGATAGTCTAGTTTGATATACAGTCTAGGTTGATATACAGTCTAGGTTGATAGATAGTCTATGTTGATATACAGTCTAGGTTTATAGATAGTCTAGGTTGATATACAGTCTAGGTTGATATACAGTCTAAGTTGATATACAGTCTAGGTTGATATACAGTCTAGGTTGATAAATAGTCTAAGTTGATATACAGTCTAGGTTGATATACAGTCTAGGTTAATATACAGTCTAGGTTGATATACAGTCCAGGTTGATAGACAGTCCAGGTTGATAGACAGTCTATGTTGATAGACAGTCTAGGTTGATAGACAGTCTAGGTTGATATACAGTCTTGGTTGATAGACAGTCTAGGTTGATAGACATTCTAGGTTGATAGACAGTTTAGGTTGATAGACAGTTTAGGTTGATAGACAGTCTAGGTTGATATACAGTCTAGGTTGATATACAGTCTAGGTTGATATACAGTCTAGGTTTATAGACAGTCTAGGTTGATAGACAGTCTAGGTTGATAGACAGTCTAGGTTGATAGACAGTCTAGGTTGATAGACAGTCTAGGTTGATAGACAGTCTAGGTTGATAGACAGTCTAGGTTGATAGACAGTCTAGGTTGACAGACAGTCTAGGTTGATAGACAGTCCAGGTTGATAGACAGTCCAGGTTGATAGACAGTCCAGGTTGATAGACAGTCCAGGTTGATAGACAGTCCAGGTTGATAGACAGTCTCGGTTGATAGAAAGTCTCGGTTGATATACAGTCTAGGTTGATATACAGTCTAGGTTGATATACAGTCTAGGTTTATAGACAGTCTAGGTTGATAGACAGTCTAGTTTGATAGACAGTCTAGGTTGATAGACAGTCTAGGTTGACAGACAGTCCAGGTTGATAGACAGTCCAGGTTGATAGACAGTCTAGGTTGATAGACAGTCTAGGTTGATAGACAGTCTAGGTTGATAGACAGTCTAGGTTGATAGACAGTCTAGGTTGACAGACAGTCTATGTTGATAGACAGTCTAGGTTGATAGACAGTCTAGGTTGATCGACAGTCTAGGTTGATAGACGGTAACGATACGTCATTGTTCTGAGTCTTAATTCGGTTTATTTACATGTTCATGTAAGCTACAGTTTTGACGAAACAATTATGAACATCTGAATCTGAACAAAGTTTATGTATATGGTCATTGTCGCCATTTGCAACGTGTTGCTTTGAATAAGAGTTGGCCAAATGTACACACTGTACGCAAAGTTCAGTCACAACCCCCAGTCTCATAATACAGCTTCTGGCAACACGCTGTCAACACTAAGTTTCATGGGTATCTGACAACACGATTTCAACACCAAGTTTCATGGGTATCTGACAACACGATTTCAACACCAAGTTTCATGGGTATCTGGCAACACGATTTCAAAGGTATTTTAAAATCTCCCTGTGCTGGTAGCGAAACAGAATGTGACGCCTTGTTCTTAACGTGCCTGCTCACAAAGGGTTGTGCTACTTGCCTGGAAAGACATGATTTTTGTCCTATATTAACCCGTGCGTCTTTAGTGTTGGGCGGGATTAGCACTTATTCAAGGAGTTTTTTGTTAAGAAATTCTAAGTGCCAAGGGTGAATGAGTTGCGTATGAGTATGGGCAGCGCTCATTTCAGGAGAAGATGAAGACTAGAAGCAAGTGTAGATGTTCCAGGGTAGAACGTAAGAACGCGAGATGTGTGACCGGGGAGTTGGGGGAGGGTGGCCTACTACATTTCCTAGATTTCTGTTTTATCCTTTGAAATGTCCATCGATCCCCGTGGCGTTACAGCCCGTATGCTTGCGTCTGCCTCACTACTTCCTTCCACTCACACCCAACTAATGATTGTTTTTTCCATGATTGGATGCCCCGTTGCAGTAGATCTTTTCCCACATCATCCAACCATGTAAGCCTAGGTCTGCCCTTGAGCCGTTTTACTCTGGGGTTTTGGTGATGCACCCCCTTCACTCCTCTGTCATTTGGCATTCTCTCTAAATGTCCCGCCCTTTAAAAAAAAATGTACTTCGTCTCTATCCCATTCCAGCTGAGAGCTGGTGTGTGGTTCTAATTGGTTTGAGAGCTGGTGTGTGGTTCTAATTGGTTTGAGAGCTGGTGTGTGGTTCTAATTGGTTTGAGAGCTGGTGTGTGGTTCTAATTGATTTGAGAGCTAGTGTGTGGTTCTAATTGATTTGAGAGCTGGTGTGTGGTTCTAATTGATTTGAGAGCTGGTGTGTGGTTCTAATTGGTTTGAGAGCTGGTGTGTGGTTCTAATTGGTTTGAGAGCTGGTGTGTGGCTCTAATTGGTTTGAGAGCTGGTGCGTGGTTCTAATTGGTTTGAGAGCTGGTGTGTGGTTTTAATTGGTTTGAGAGCTGGTGTGTGGTTCTAATTGGTTTGAGAGCTGGTGTGTGGCTCTAACTGGTTTGAGAGCTGGTGTGTGGCTCTAATTGGTTTGAGAGCTGGTGTGTGGTTCTAATTGGTTTGAGAGCTGGTGTGTGGTTCTAATTGGTAAACCACTTGGTCAAACTTTTGGTTTATATAGAAACCTTAACAGATGGTTGCTTGGTGGCTGTCTACACGAATTAAGTTTATGCATTATTTCGCTGTTAGAATTCGAAACAAGGGGAACATCTGGATGTGGCAAAGACGCAGAGAATTGAAAAGAGTTTGCTATCAATGAGTGACGTAATGGAACCGCCATCTAAAATGTCAATTTCAGGTAGCTCCCATGGCTTATCATACCATGGTTTAACCCGATGGCCCACTTGGCCAAATGTCTTTTTGTCACTTGTGCCAGAGTGCGTCACTTGTGCCTGGGTGCGGCACTTGTGCTCCATAATAAGAATAAGTCGTCTGATCGATCTGGACGGTTTTTGACGAGGGCTGTGACAGTGATGATATCACCGTAGCGGCGACCGCAGCAATGTCCCATTACGAACAGCACGCCTGTTGCCAGCTGGTGCAACTTATTTATTCACTAGGTTTGTGGCTGAATCTATGACGTACCTCAGTACAGGACAGCACGAAGTTGTCAGCCGCTTGAAATCTGTTCTGGACACGTACACGGGAGTCGTTCAAAATAGAAAATTGATATGGCGTTTTTAAAAGGTTGGAATATATCGTAATGGGATTATACAATGACTCTTTCCAAGGTAAACAATAGTGGTTTAAGGCGAAGATTTGTGTTAGACAACTGTACAACAGATTAATGGCTTCGATAAAAACATTCCATATGTCTTGATATGTACTCCTTAATCTAAATGCCACCTCTCACCTATTAAGTATACATTTAGACACATGTTATCCATAAAAAGGGAAACTTTTGTTTGTGCCCTCTCAAGACGACGCCCGGGGCGGCTTCCACTTTCGACCCCCTCCCCTGCCTACCATGTTGCAAATGGGTCTGGCCGATATCCGCCTTTGACGGTGCAGTAACATAAAGAGATAAAGGTTTTACAATGACCTTGTTGTTTGACCCCGTCTGCTGCTGCTCGTTATTTGCCTCAGCAGATGGACTACTGAAACCCCGGCTCCCTGTGCTGCCCGTCTGTCTGGGTTTACAAGATAAGCGATGAGGAGAAATGCTTTACAAGATAAAATACCGGGAGAAATGGCCTTACAAAAACAAGTGTCTTACTGCAGAACGGGGGATGCCTGATTTTCAGACACTATAAACGGTTCGTGGTCATCGTGACCTGAGTGTAGGGGAATCATCTTATGGACTCTTAGTAAAAAGGAAACTGGACTTGCCCCATACCCACCCCAGCTCTCTTTCAGTAAACGGATGGCCCTGTCACAAAAGGTGATACGTGTCAACGGTAATCCCAGTCACAATATAAAGGGGTCGTGTTTGACTAATGGATGGCCCTGTCACAAAAGATGACGTATGTCAAATTGAAATCCCTGTCACAATATAAAGAGGTCGAAGCCTTGTAGTTATGTTTTTTTCCTGCTGTTTGTTTTGGTCCGGAGTCGAAGACGCTCAAATTTCCACTGACTCTGCAGCCTTGCAACGAAAGTAAAGCGTTGTGTGGAGTTTCTGATGTGAATAACATTGTCATACAAGCATGCGTCATCAAGCAGCTACTGACGCTCTGCGTCATAGTAGAAATTATTCAGTTCTATGTGTCATGTCACAAAACCAACTTAGTTAGTAGTGATGGTTTTTTTTTACGCAGCCCGTTCTGATCCTTGGACTACATTGTATTTAATTGAAATATATTTGAACAATGAGAGGAGAGCAGTGGTTCTAAACCTGTATCACTTACTGCACCCAATAGCCTTTACACGGGGGAATCGTGTAACATATCGTAATCAAGAAAAGGAAATGACATTGACATAAGCCGTGTTATCGGACGCCCTGTTCAAATTTGATGCTATCAGAGCACGTTGAGACCGTCAATCAAATGATTGAGACCCACCGAAGAGCACTTTTAAGCACGTCAACAAAGTTTGCTCAATCAGCCGTTCAAGTTGCGCTATCTTTTAATTGCTCGAAACCAAAGATTTGTTTACATCATTTTGAAGGTTCTCAGGCTCCGATCATAGGCGGCCAACGACTTGTGTGTGGGAGGGTGGGAGGAGCAGGAACAGTGTGCCCGTACCCCACTCGCTGGGAGTTTGAGATCGCAGTCGAGATAGTCAATGATGTCATCTTTTGATGATTTTTCCGCGCGTTGTTTTTGTTTACCTTCCATCCCCACATCACAAAACATCAGTTGTGGAGCTTTTAGGAACGGGCCACGTTCTGCGCATGTCTAAATGCTGACCTAATCGTTACATTAAAGCAACATGTAACTACATTATGTCACCTATTCCGCGAGATCTCTTGAAAGTGTCAGTTGAAGGCAAGATTACGATTTGTATTAGTGCAGGCCTCACAACTCAAAATGTAAGGCAGGCCGTGATACTTTATGAAAAACTTGTGCGGGTCGAAAGATGATAGGACAGGGGCGAAAGCTATTAATAAAAAAATAATAATAGTGACCATGGGATATTTCTGACCATCATTTAGTGACCATGGGATATTTCTGACCATCATTTAGTGACCATGAAATATTTGTGACCATATTCCTTTGAAGATCTGTTCCAGCATTTGTATTACTGTGACAAATGAGACTTATTTCTGACCACTATTGATTTGTGTATGTACATAATATGGCTGATCATAAAATGGCAAATACTAATAATTATATGGTGAGCCAGAGTAGTTTTATAGAAGCCCCATAGCCTTCGCAGCATTAAATGTCTCAAAGAGCCACACTGTAAGCTCCTTATTAGACTATATGTGATCTAGTGGTATTAATGTCTCAAACAGCCACATGTAAGCTCCTTATTAGACTATATGGGATCTAATATTAACTTCCGCTACATATGCTCTCCTAGGCGTTAGAGCGCCGATCACTTAGTTTAACCCAAGAGCCGTGTGAGGGTAATTGTTTGGTCAAAATACTTTGCGGGCCACAGAAGAAAGTGTGGAGGGCTACATGATACATGCACTTGATACGCCTCACTCAAACGTTGATTGTAGCAACATACAGGGGGGGGGGTGCGTTGCTTCTGTTATGGTTGGCCACGCCCATTATCTTACCTCCCCCTTCTACGTGGAGTTCTTGTGTATCTGAAACCATTCCTCTTTGTTATTTGTGACGTCCCAATGGCTACGCGTCTGTGGCATGGTGTTCTTGGCAGAACTCATACAGGATAACGTCAACGTAATATACTAGTGATATATCTCTCTCTCCCTACCTGTCTCACTCTCTCTCTTTCTCTGTCTCACTCTCTGTTTGCTGTTCGTCTCTGTCTCTATCTCAATCTTTTTCTTCTGATTACACAATATAAGACTACAACTCTTTACCCCACTCCCCACTTTCTTCTAGTTCTCTTTATGTCTAGATTACATAATATGAAACTACTGTCTCAAACTCTCTCTGTGTTTCACTTTCACTCTCTCTCCCTCCTCTCTTTCTCTCTATCTCTCCATCTCTCTCTCCCATTCCCTCTCAATCTGTCCCTCATTTTAAATTTCTCTAGTCATTCTTTTACTCAGTGTTTTTGTTTACATAAAGTCTGTGACCTTTGAAGGTCATCTTACCTCCCCTCTTTCCATTAACATTGTTTGAATGGCGGCCATGACCTTAGGCACATAGTACAAAGGCGCGGTCTGTCTCTCACCGGTACTCTAATTCACCAGTACTGTGCGCATGAACTATTCAAATGTATGAACAACTCATAATTTAATTGGCACTAACTATTTAGTGTTTCCATTTCTTCAAACTTTTATAACTAATGACTTTGGAACATTGCGAAGTGCAGTCATGCACAACATACGGCCCGCGGGCAGCATGCGGCCCGCCAGCACCCACTTTGCGGCCCGCGAAGTAACGAAATATTCTTTTTTGTTATTATTTTCTTAATAGCCGCCCCCCCCCCCCTTTTTTCCTATTTTCTTTCAGCCCGCACCCGTTTTTCATAAAGTATTACGGCCCGCCTTACATTTTGAGCTGTGCCGGTCTGGTGTAGAGCTAACATGGCATGCACCTTTGAGTCAATATCTAATGAACAAATTAGTCTGACCGTTGCGTCAATATCTAATGAACAAATTAGTCTGACCATTGAGTCAATATCTAATGATAAATTAGTCTGACCATAGAGTCAATATCTAATGAACAAATTAGTCTGACCGTTTAGTCAATATCTAATGAACAAATAGTCTGACCGTTGAGTCAATATCTAATGAACAAATTAGTCTGACCATAGAGTCAATATCTAATGAACAGATTAGCTGACCGTTGAGTCAATATCTAATGAACAAATTAGTCTGACCGTAAACTCAATATCTAATGAACACATTAGTCTGACCGTAGAGTCAATATCTAATGAACAGATTAACTGACCGTTTGGTCAACGTCTTTCAAACATTGATTATTCTATGAAAGGGTGAGTAAGAAAATAACCAGAAGCTTTTTATTTTATGGAAAACTTTTTTTAAATATCACGTTAGACCAAATATATATATATATATATATTTATATATATATATTTATATATATATATACTAGCGAGAACCCGGCATGCGTTGCAGTGCCACTCAAAGAAAAAAATGTTTTGTGTTTTTATTATGTTTTTCGAGTAGAATTTTTTTTTCCGTCTGGTGCGTACACAAATAAATTAGAAGTTTTTTCGACGCGTGAGCAGGCAACGTACAGCTGTCCACGTGAGAAGCATGGATTTTCAAAATTTAGTCCACATACTTGTAGCGATTGATACCTGCAATTAGCTCCCTTTGAAATTATATTTATATAGCACACCACTTAAACAAAAATATAACAAATTAAGACCCCCGGCCCCAAACGCAAAATTTTAATTTTTTTTTACTAATTCAGAAAGCTACTTATTATGTCACATATAAACTGAAATGTCGCTTGTATTTGATTCAGTCCCATCCATGTCATAAAAGTATATTGCTGGAGTGAATAAAAAGTAAAAACTTATTAAATGTTAAAAATACAAAGCCAAAATTGTATTTAATTTTAGCAATTTAAAAAGCAATAAATTCTATTTATTAATTTTACTTTTAGGAAGCGTAAAATACTTTAACATTTCTGCCACGTGCGGTTATTAAATAAAAGAAACTTAGAGTTGTGGCTAAAATAGGCAATCGCTCTATGACGTCATTTGCGTATTTATTTAGATCCAATTAATTTTATTTTTATTTCGCAATATTAACAACGCACTAAAAACGCATTAACAATAACAGATGTTTCGGTTTTCCCGATAAATGTGATTACGATGCAATCTTTGGATAATATTTTTTTGATTAATAGCCTATTTGTTTCATAGCTTTTAAATTTGGTTAAAAGGCTTAAAATAGTTCGTTAGTTGCTTCTTTAAATGTATTTGTAATTTATAATAATAATACTTAAACTTTTACTCCAATAAAAGCGGATATATATAATTTTTGTTTTGCGCATTTAAATTTATTCGATTTCCGTAAAATAATAGAAAATAACTATAATTGTTTATAAGAATCCGAACGTATCTAAATATTTTCGGTTCTTTAGCGTTACGGTCAGCATAGCTCATTCTTATAAAAAATTTATATAATCTAACTGGAATAATAATTGATTACGTGTAATACAATTTCTTCTAGTGATTTCAAGTCTTTAAAAACTTTACATAGTAAATTAAGCAAAATAATTTAAATAATAAAAAATAATGTGTAATTAATGGAACCACAAAAGTCTATTAGTACTATTAGATTAAAGTATAGCACCAGACTAGAGTGTCTGCCATAATTCGGCTCAGATCTTGTCTTAGCACTCGAGTGTCTGCCATGTTTCGGCTCAGATCTAGTCTTAGTGGAACAAATCGAATTTCGGCTCTTAGTTTGTTTAACAAGAAACTATTAAACCAACAACTCTGGCGACTGCTAAATGCACTTAAAAGCAAAACACACGTGATCAAGATTGAATTGTGGGTGAAGTTGAAGCCAAGTGAATGGCTGTAATGGGGAAGTATATTTACATTGGAGTGGTGCCATCTATTGTGAAGACTTGCAATTGAAGATTTCTCAATCACGGCTGTATAAGATTTCTCTATCACGGCTGTATAAAGCTGCTCACTATACAGCTGAATAAGTCAGTTCGTCTGTAAAGAGCGACACATACACAAGGACGGTAGAATACAACCGTCCTTCTATAGACGTCATCTATGTTGGTGTTGGAGACTGTCCTTCTATAGACGTCATCTATGTTGGTGTTAGAGACCGTCCTTCTATAGACAGCATCTATGTTGGTGTTAGAGACCGTCCTTCTATAGACGTCATCTATGTTGGTGTTAGAGACCGTCCTTCTTTAGACGTCATCTATGTTGGTGTTAGAGACCGTCCTTCTATAGACGTCATCTATGTTGGTGTTTGAGTCCGTCCTTCTATAGACGTCATCTATGTTGGTGTTAGAGACTGTCCTTCTAGAGACGTCATCTATGTTGGTGTTAGAGACCGTCCTTCTATAGACGTCATCTATGTTGTTGTTAGAGATCGTCCTTCTATAGACGTCATCTATGTTGGTGTAAGAGACCGTCCTTCTTTAGACGTCATCTATGACGGTGTTAGAGACCGTCCTTCTATAGACGTCATATTAAGGTAACTCGCCTGGTATTATGAATTTAAAAAAATCTTTTTATTAACTTTTGTTTTTGGGTGACTGGATGGGTGGCAAAATCTTCGGACAGCTAATTGACGTACTTGCCGTCAAGCTATCGAGCTGAAACTTGGCACACAGACTGGTTGCCGATGACAAAACACTCTTTCAAATTTTCAGCCCTAGGCCGGGGTACCGCGCTATATAAGACAACTAATAATAATAATGAGATACATGGGAATTCCTCCAGGTATTTGTAATAGAGATGAAATACTTGGGAATTCCTCCAGGCATTTGTAATAGAGATGAAATACATTGGAATTCCTCCAGGCTTGTCTTTATTCATGAAGTCTTGAAAATTCTGTTGCCCTAAAAGTGGTTTATTATTACATATTGAGAGTGCAATGTTGTTTCACTACACTATTGCCCCCCCCCCCCGCCCTCCTAAAACCTATACCAAGCTGACCGTGGATTTTCTTTCACTTGATGTCTATGATGACAGGGCAATAGACAATTTAATGGAGCAGATTAGCCCGAGAAAACAATATCATCTACTTTTGGAAGCTAATCATTGTTTGATTGGGGGGGGGGGGAGTTGTTAACAAGCTAATTTAATTCCGCATTTCTGACGTGACGTAGCTGTTATGGCCCCATTGCGTGACTTGATCTATTTTATGTGTGACATTGTCATGACATGATTCATGGGCTGCCACTGTGTGACATTGTCATGACATGATTCATGGGCTGCCACTGTGTGACATTGTCATGACATGATTCATGGGCTGCCACTGTGTGACATTGTCATGACATGATTCATGGGCTGCCACTGTGTCATCATGGAACATTAGATACGTTTCAGCCATTCCTCATCTTATTGAAATCAAAAACTGCATATCATTTCATTTTGAGACACCATGCTTCATTTCTCCCACTTCTCATTTCTCCCACTTCTCATTTCTCCCACTTCTCATTTCTCCCACTTCTCATTTCTCCCACTTCTCATTTCTCCCACTTCTCATTTCTCCCACTTCTCATTTCTTCCACTTCTATCATTTCTTCCACTTATCATTTCTTCCACCTCTCCTTCTTCCACATCTCTCATTTCTTCCACTTCTCATTTCTTCCACTTCTATCATTTCTTCCACTTATCATTTCTTCCACCTCTCCTTCTTCCACATCTCTCATTTCTTCCACTTCTCCCATTTCTTCCACATCTCCCACCTGACCCCCTGGGGTTGCGAGCAGCCCAGGTGACACACTTTAATCTTATAGTGTTACCACTGTTAAATGAACCCACCTGCAATAAATCGTACCCTGGGTCATCATGACTTTATTAATGTTGTTGTTTTTTTTTTACAAATCCAAAACAATGATGTTTAGATGATACAAATCTTGCTAGGTTTTAGCTCTGCCAGTGATGAATGGGGCTGTCAAATTCAAGAAGATATTCTTAATCCCGAGAATCTTCTTACATTAAATCAAATTAAGGACACGCAGCTTGTAATGTTGTAAAAAGTGCATTCAAAGTAAATATTAGACCCACTAACAGTTTATTTATAGCCTTACAGACCCACCATAAAAGTTTATTTATAGCCTTACAGGCCCACAATAACATTTTATTTATTGCCTGACTGGCCCACAATAACTTTTGATTTATTTCTTGACAGGCCCAGGATAACATTTTATTTATTGCCTGACTGGCCCACAATAACATTTGATTGATTGCTTGACAGGCCCACAATAACATTTGATTGATTGCTTGACAGGCCCACCTAAAAGAATGTGAGGTACCTGGGGCTGCTGGAAGAGCAGCCCTGCTTATTTCCTTCTAAATTCAGTCAAGAACACTCAGCAGCATGGAATGGCGACCAGCAGAAGTGAATCAGCCACTGGCCCCATTTGATCATCAGGTGGCAGGCCAGTCATCCATGCTGAGATATGACACTACCACGGTATGTAGAGAAAATAAAAATTCATCAGATTTAGAGATGATTTCACCAGATGTAGAGATGATTTCATCAGATGTAGAGATGATTTCATCAGATGTAGAGATGATTTCATCAGATGTAGAGATGATTTCATCAGATGTAGAGATGATTTCATCAGATGTAGAGATGATTTCATCAGATGTAGAGATGATTTCATCAGATGTAGAGATGATTTCATCAGATGTTGAGATGATTTCATCAGATGTAGAGATGATTTCATCAGATGTAGAGATGATTTCATCAGATGTAGAGATGATTTCATCAGATGTAGAGATGATTTCATCAGATGTTGAGATGATTTCATCAGATGTAGAGATGATTTCATCAGATGTAGAGATGATTTCATCAGATGTAGAGATGATTTCATCAGATTTAGAGATGATTTCATCAGATTTAGAGATGATTTCAAGAGCAGTTTTTTTTAAATTTCTTCAGAGAAACAACATTTCAAATAGAATGAAATTATATCTTGTAAAATAGTGGTCGTTTCCAAATTGTATTTTAAAAGTTACTGTAGTTTTACATTAAGTTAATATATCAGTCGGGTTTTTCACATTTGTACACGAGACGCTAACATTTGTCATAACTATAAGGCAAACTCTTAAACATTTGGTTAGGTCATGTGACAGAAATTACATTTTTCATTAATGCAATTTTTGAGATATTAATTTTTTGTACAGGATATGGGGGAAGCCCCAGATGTTGAAAAGCTAGTGTTATTTCGATGCTGTACTCAGAAGGTGGCCACACTTCCAATGGTAAAATGTTTTGATCATTGCAGGTGTGCAAGCCTTTGATAGCCAGAGAACACTTTGTGTATCAAACATTGCCTGAAGAACTCAAGGAGTTTACACCAGAGTATAGAGGTATTTCTTTACACCAGGGTTTAGAGGTATTTCTTTACACCAGGGTATAGAGGTATTTCTTTACACCAGGGTTTTAGATGTATTTATTTACACCAGGGTATAGAGGTATTTCTTTACACCAGGGTATAGAGGTATTTCTTTACACCAGGGTATAGAGGTATTTATTTACACCAGGGTATAGAGGTATTTCTTTACACCAGGGTATAGAGGTATTTCTTTACACCAGGGTATATAGGTATTTATTTACACCAGGGTATCGAGGTATTTCAGCCATACACCTATAGTATATCTCTTTATTCTTCAAAGAAGGGTTGTGAGCGAAAGCTTAAATTTTACTAAATTTATTAAAAAATACTACTTGCAAATGAACAAATAGACATGTGGTTTCATTTTCATTTTCCATTCTGTGCCATAGGACAGCTAGCAGACCTGGTTTAAACCAGTAAGTCACAATAAATGTTTCCAGATGCCTCTATAAATTTTCACCAGATGGCGCCCTCTGGCCTAAATTTTTACCTTATCCTTTAATTTAAATTTTTTAAAATGTTTTCATCACACTCACAGGAGCAGGAAGAGTGGTGATGAGCGGGGTGGTCCACATCGAGGGGAATTTATTTTAGGGTGTCACTTTTTATATTTAGCATTTTTGAATGCATTGTGGCTTTTGTTTAGTAGGGTAGACTAAAGCAAGGGCCACTATTAGCAAGGGTTGCAATGCCATAAGCAAAGTGTAGCAAGGGCTACGTTGAGCAAGGGCTACGTTAAGCAAGGGCTACGTTGAGCAAGGGCTACGTTAAGCAAGGGCTACATTAAGCAAGGGCTACGTTGAGCAAGGGCTACGTTAAGCAAGGGCTACGTTAAGCAAGGGCTACGTTGAGCAAGGGCTACGTTGAGCAAGGGCTACGTTAAGCAAGGGCTACCCTTGACATAGGACGTCTGGGGAAAACCAAAATTTAGTATATGCCCCGAGAGTTAAAAAAAAGTTATGGGTACTACTGAGTTAGATGATTATGTAATTCAGGAGTCTCAAACAGATGACAAAGAATTCTATTAAAAATCAATATCTTTACTATGCCATATGTTTAGCTGTGTCCTGCATTATTATTCACTGCACAATGATCCACTGCACTATGATCCACTGCTATTCTGCCCATAACAAGAGTGTTGTTTTATTTTGAGTGTGAGACCTTCTTGTCAAGAAATGTATTCAGTCTGTCTGTTCAAAGCTATACTTCAGGTGAAATTGAGAAGTGCATAATATAAAAGTATAATTTCAAATCTATTCTTTGAATGTCCAGGGGAAATTGAAGTCCGACTCTCAGAACAAGATGGCTTCATCCAGCTTTATGGCAGATACGTCAGTGATCACACGTCTGATGTTGTCTGCCCATGTGCATCAGATCTTGAGACTCCCAATAATTGTGAGGCCCCCAATGATCATATGGCCTCCAATCATCTTGATGTCCCCAATCATCTTGATGTCCCCAATCATCTGGATGTCCCCAATCATCTTGATGTCCCCAATCATCTGGATGTCCCCAATCATCTTGATGTCCCCAATCATATGGATGTCCCCAATCATCTTGATGTCCCCAATCATATGGAGGTCCTTACTGAGACCGTAGAAGCACCATCAGAAGAATCTTCCTTACAAAATAGGTAAGATTTGTTCTTTTAAGTATGGGAATCTTCCTTCAGATTTCTTATTGTTATCAGATAGATAGATCAGGACAAGGCTTACAGATTAGTCAATGCTCTATAGTTTTATCCCATCTCTTCAAATACAAGTAGTTCTTAATTTCCAAACAAGTTCTGTTCCTTGATGTCATTAAGTTAAAAAATTAAAAGTTCATAGATTGAACCTTAAATCAAAAGCTGCATTAATGGCGCAACTGCTACTCAACAATTGTGACCCAGTGAGTGTCTCTTGAGACAGGTGGACATAAACTAGAAGTGATATGCTAGATTTCTTTACTAGCTAGAAAAAATGTTTCTTTTTTTTTTAAGTCCTGCTTTAGGATGAGCATATTTGTGTCTACTCAAGTCTATTATAATAGCTGGACACTTGTATTCTCAGTGTGATTGAAGATAAAGAAATATTTTGGGTTCAAACAAACTTTCTTCATGTCCAGGTGTATGATACGAGTTCTCCGAAGTGGCAGCTATGAAGTGTGTTCATCCACAGAGGAAGTCTTTTGTGCTAAAGATTCAAACCCTCAACATCCAAGCACTCACAACTTGAATCCATGGAGTCTCATGAATCACAAACGCCTTTTGGACAAGATGCGGAAATCAGAACACAGCCCAGATAAGATTAGTATCCTTTTAAATATGTTATCTTAATTTTTATCTTTATCTTAATCTTTATCTCAGTTTAATTTTACAATTATAAAAATAAAACTTAAATTATGCTGATACAGAAGATTTTTGTTTTTACAAATGTCTATTTTACTTTGTTACATGAGCTTCTAAATATTTGGTCCTTAAATGTACCCCAGGATTCATTCTGTTGAAAAATGTTGTAGCAGACTTCAAGCATCCATGCATCCTAGACCTCAAAATTGGGTCACGACTCCATGGTGACGATGCCTCACATGTTAAAGTTGCCAGCCAGTCCCAGAAGTGCCAAAAGACAACTTCCAGCTCACTGGGTCTGAGGTTATGTGGTATGCAGGTAAGTTTCATTATTATAGCATGTGTTGGGCGGAACATAAACTTTATTCAAATATAAGAGATTACTAAGTCATGAAAATAAATCAAATTTACTGTACATATAAATTTAAATATTTTTTTAAAATTCACTGTTGATTTAGGAAGTATGTTTTTATGTACTCACTGAGGTGGGAGGGTTGTTGCGGGGGGGGGGGGGGGGGGAGGAGTGTACGTAATATATAGATGGCCCCTTAGGTAAAGTGTAAATTAATGATACTTCTAATGACTCATGTAAGCTTGTTTAATTCAGGCAACTATTGTCATATAAAACTCTCTGATAAGTCATATCAGTAATCTCATTATTCAGTACAATAACCCATCTCTCTGTTTCAAATGACCAGGTATACCATGTATCTACGGGTATGTACCACAGTGTGGACAAGTATCATGGACGTACATTGAACGAGAAGTCCTTCCAAGAAATGCTGAAAAGTTTTTTACACAACGGCATAGAGTTTCGCAAAGAATTGGTCAACCCCATTGTAAACCGTCTGTCGCAGCTCATTAAATGCCTCAAGGGATTGAACTCTTATCGTTTTTATGCCAGCTCACTTCTCATTATCTATGATGGAGATATGGGCGAGTCTCAGCCTCTGAACACCACCAGCTCTCATGTGGGACACGACAAGCAAGGGCAGCTATTCTCTAACCATTCCGCTAACATGAAAGACAGGGGTTGCGGTTCTTTGCCAAGTCTATCACAAGGAGATCAACACATCAGCCAAAGTTTGCCTGTGAAATCCATCAGTGTTCATCAACAAAGTGAGGTCAGAGGTCAGGGGTTACACTCACCCAAACCTACATCAGTCTGCGAAAATTCATTTTTTTCTGATTCCCAAGATGTCATCCTACCTGGGAGACTGGATCCAATGTCTAAAATTCTATCAAGTCAACCACATTCCTCTAATACTGTGCCTGATGGACTTGTATCCACATCCACTGATATAGGGCTAAAGGAGAGTAACCACAGTGAAGCACAACAAAATGTCCCTTATTCTCCCACTATACCTAAGTCAAGTCTAGAGTCATTGAATACAGATAATAAAACATCTGTTCAATCACAACCTTCAGACAAAGATGAACATTTACTCATTAATGAACTGTCTCCTTTGCTCACCGGGAAAGATTCCCTCCCTTTGAATAACGTCCCCTGCAATTTCCAAGATTTAACTTTTTCTAAGGCCAAAAATCTGGCCACAAAGGAAATGGAAATCTCTAAACAAGATGGCGAGAACTCCTCAACATTTCCTTTGACTAAACCAAGTAAAGAACTCTCCCCAAACCAAGCTGCACATCATGATGTCAATGTGGATGTCAAGATGATAGATTTTGCCCACACGACACATCGGGGATTAATCTCAGACAAGGTTCGTCACTCAGGACCTGACACGGATTACATCAAGGGACTGGAAAACTTGGTCAAACTTTTTAATGGTTTAATGGATGCCAGTTAAATCGCCTGAAGAATGCTGTCAGAGGAGATGGGGTAGAATTGTATTGTCCCTTGACTGCTGTCAGAGGAGATGGGGTAGAATTGTATTTTCCCAAGACAACAAACATGAAGTTGTCTTTTTTTAATGTAGTGAACATCAGCTCATTTTGATCTCACAAAAATAGCAGCGTCTCTTTACACATACGTGGGAGAACTTACTTGTCTCCAGCAGTGGCTGTCTGACCAGCTGTCTCAAGTTGCTACCATGAAATACTTACTGTATTTTATGGACTATAACACGCACCTTAATTTTTAAGCAATTTTTTAAAAATAAAATTTTTACCCTTTATTCGAGTTTAACACGCACCTGAATTTTGGAGGCAATTTTTTGAAGAAAAAGGTTCGTCTTATAGTCTGTAAAATATGGTATCCCTGTCTTTGTGATAAGGTTTTTTGCCATACTGCTCTGGACAGTCCTAGCTTGTGTGTGTCTGTGTCTCAGGAGAGTTCTAGCTTGTGTGTGTCTCTGTCTCAGGAGTGTCCTAGCTTGTGTGTGTCTGTGTCTCAGGAGAGTCCTAGCGTGTGTGTGTCTGTGTCTCAGGAGAGTCCTAGCTTGTGTGTGTCTGTGTCTCACAAGAGTCCTAGCTTGTGTGTGTCTGTGTCTCAGTAGAGTCCTAGCTTGTGTGTGTCTGTGTCTCAGGAGAGTCCTAGCTTGTGTGTCTGTGTCTCAGGAGTGTCCTAGCTTGTGTGTCTGTGTCTCTGGAGAGTCTTAGCTTGTGTATATCTGTCTCAGCTAAGGTTGCACTAATAATGGCCAGATAATCATTCCTTGGTTTGTCACCCGTATTGCCAATTGATTGCTTACTTTGTGTTGTGACATATGAGTTGGCGCTCAAGGGCTGTTGGATATCAGAAATCATCGCTGTTTGTTAGATAAAAATCTATAGGCTTTTGTTAATGCATGGATTTTTTCAAACAATGTAAACAAATTTCAAATTAACAGCTGAGTGCAAATCTCCAGCCATTGAAGGCGTGCTTTGATGGCGTGCTTTGATACTTTGATCTTCTGTTTCATTGTCACTGGTTTGTTTTGACCTTTGCTCACCATTACGTTTTGGTGGAGAGATGAAAAGGTTAAGCTCAGCTGTGTTAGATCTTTATTTCCCAAGCCTTGCATCTCCTGATGTCCCCCAGTCCCTGCTACCTACCAAAGATGATTTTATCCAAGATGTTTTGAATGGTCTCAGAGAACCTGCTAACAGATCAGGGCAACAAACATTGAATAGTTGGTCAAAGAGGAATTTATGCTCACATTATTTCCATTTCATTCGATGGCTTAGGGCCAGACAAGACACAGATCTGCATTTCTCATTTGTAATGCCCAAAAGGTTGCAAAATAATATGTGTGCTTGGAAGATATGTCCCTATGGAATAGTTCAGTTCATGTGGGGAGAATTCTCCATACATAAATAGTTTTCTTTTTAAGCAGTTTGTTTGATGATCATGGGTAGCACCGTCCTTTTATTGTCTTTGTTGTGATCCTGAGATTTTTAATACTCTGGAAGCATATTTTTAATCAGCCAAACAGTTTAATGAGCATTGTTTATACAGACATGTTACGTGAGGTCATGCCCAACATGGACAAATGTTTCTATATACATATATGTACACAGTCTTATAATGCAAGTATCTATATGTTTAATACTATGTCTTTACCACTGCAGTTATATCTGTCAAATTCTGCAAGTACGTGTCTATCTTTGAATTCATTTATGTTGTAAGTGATAAAACATATAGGAATTTTGGTCCAAATTTGTGTAAATATTCTTATACATTTTTTGACTTTGATCTTTTGCCCCATATCCTCCTCAATGCTCTCTGTCATTTGAATTGTTTTAAAAACCTGTGTTTGTTTTTTGGTGATTGTTACATAATGATTGTTACTTTCTATAAGTTACCATGAATGACTTTAGCAATAACTGAACAATTCTGTTTTATCTTGCTGTGCATAGTCTTGGGCCGTCCAACTTGTTGTTAGATAAGGGCATCATTCTTGCACAGCTGTACAGAATTCTGTTGAGGGCATCATTCTTGCACAGCTGTACAGAATTCTGTTGAGGGCATCATTCTTGCACAGCTGTACAGAATTCTGTTGAGGGCATCATTCTTGCACAGCTGTACAGAATTCTGTTGAGGGCATCATTCCTGCACAGCTGTACAGAAATCTGTTGAGGGCATTATTCCTGCACAGCTGTACAGAATTCTGTTGAGGGCATCATTCCTGCACAGCTGTACAGAATTCTGTTGAGGGCATCATTCCTGCACAGCTGTACAGAAATCTGTGCTTTTTTCAATCTGGTGTTACAGTGTTTAACTTGTGATTATTGGGAATGTTGCTGTGACCAAAACATCAAGTCTCATCATAGGCAAGGAATGTTAAATTATAGGTTGTTGTTTTGTTTAACTCTTCAAATGCACCACAGACAACAAAATATGCAACTGACACTTAGACAGCCCTGGGCAGAACAATTGAATTTATCTATAAATACAAACATTGATGACAATCTCAAATTTAAGACACCAAAAGTTGAAAATGCCTTCAGATATTTCAGAATAAACAAACGTTTAGCCCCGGTCAAGACATCACCATTCTTTAAAACACAGACGAGGAATGTGATATTGCCTCTATTTGTTATTGATTTATTGCCGTCTCTATTTTTTAATATTTGTGACGGTGGCCAAAATTATCATGTTCTCTATGAGGGCTTCTGTTGCCTGTGGGTCAGCATTTTGACCATTGCTCCCTCCATTACCTGAACATTTCATGCTTTCTATGCTCTGTGTCATTATTTCAAATATGTTCAAATTTTATATGATATTCTTTTATCCAATGAAAGCTTTTGAAATCATTCTGAAACTTTGATTGGTCCATGTGACATTAATAGAATTTGAATGATTGGTCCATGTGACATTAATAGAATTTGAATGATTGGTCCATGTGACATTAATAGAATTTGAATGATTGGTCCATGTGACATTAATAGAATTTGAATGATTGGTCCATGTGACATTAATAGAATTTGAATGATTGGTCCATGTGACATTAATAGAATTTGAATGATTGGTCCATGTGATATTAATAGAATTTGAAAGCAATTTTCCCTTTATTCTTTCTGGCACAGTAAACAGATTTTACTTCCCTATGCTGTTGATTACCTCTCTTTTATAGGAATGTTTAAAAATAGGCGCCCATTAAAAAAACTATATTGTTAACTGTTACAAACCTTAACGCATGTATATATGTATATATAACAGTTAAGATGTGTATAAATAAATATTTAACAGTTGACCTATAAAGGGCTCACCCTTATCCATATAATGATATCTTTTTTATTGAAACTACTGTTGGTGGTGAAATTATCCAGATCTGTGTCAACCGGATGTTTGCCAAATAAATTTTCTTAATCCATATCTGTGTCAACCAGATGTGAGCCAGAGAAATTTTCTTTATCCAGAGTTTTGACAGACATATTTTCTTCAGGGGGGTTTGCATTGACCTTCTTTGTCTTGTCTGAAGTCTGTCAAGAAGAAAACTCTTATATGGTTATAATGGGATTATGTGTTACGGCTTTAATAATAATCTCTATATTCAAGAACCATTTCAAACGGCTGTCAACATTTTACCCTTCATTTCTCTTGGGTTAGAGCACTACATATTTCTATTTTATTTGTAAATTATTTCTTTCCATGTATCTTGCAACTACAAGATAAGGTTGAGATAATCATTCTGTGGACGCCGTAAATGACACAAATTATATTTTCCCACTCGATGCCTGGTGTTAAATTTAACAATTTCTGACTAGGCCAAAAATAAACTTTTTAAGCCCATGAAAGCACTCTAAACCCTAAGATATTATCTTTTAAAAATTTCAAATGGTTACATCACTGAATTTAAGGATCCTACATTTTTTAATGCTAGAAATAAAAATAATTTTAAAATGTAATATGAAATCAACTAATTTTTTTAATGGCAATATTTTATTTCCCCTTGTCTTTGACCCACTTTTCAAACCTATTTCTGTTACACGTCAGACTGACCTATTTCTTTGGTGTATATTGTGTTGTGGTAACAAGTTTCATTGTCAGCCATTTCAGTTGGCAAAGAGTGAATTCAAGAACTTGTGTTTGATACAAATTTGTTGTTCTGCATCATTTATTGTACACGGCCTGATTAAACATTGCAAGCTTTGAGTTTCTTCTTCTTCCTGTAAATTACAAATATGTATTCATGCCATATAAAGTTTATTTTTTTAAAATTATTTCCCAACAAGTATTCCATAAGTTAGATCAGAGCAAAGAAGTGTTACGCGAGACGATGTTAGGTTGAGGCCGAGACGATGTTAGGTTGAGGCCGAGACGATGTTAGGTTGAGGCCGAGACGATGTTAGGTTGAGGCCGAGACGATGTTAGGTTGAGGCCGAGACGATGTTAGGTTGAGGCCGAGACGATGTTAGGTTGAGGCCGAGACGATGTTAGGTTGAGGCCGAGACGATGTTAGGTTGAGGCCGTGATGCTTAAATAGGGAAAAACTTTTTTTGTATAATATTACTTGGTATAAAAGATCTACTCGTTCATGTTACTTTCCCATCTATAAGAATATTTTTTTTTTAAATATCAAAAGTGTTGGTTCATGTAAAATCAGTAAATAAGTCATGTTTTAGTTGCAGTGTGCCACGGAAATCTGGCATTGTTTTAGTTGTGCCTTGAATAAAAAAATAAGTTGCATAGCACTTAACACCTTCTCAACTTTCTTGACAAAATCCATGAGTAATAATAACAACCTGGTTCGCAAAACCTTCACTAATTGTGTCACCAGCTCTTTCTTTCCCAAACGTTTGTATTCATGCATTGGACACAACATTATGCAGGCAATTATTTTAAGCCATCAGAGGAAGTGTTGACAAAATAATGAGCTCACACTTAAGTTACCTAAAAGCTTAAATATTTCTGTAGATCAATTATTAGGTTTAAGAGGTAAGGTGTGAGTGTTGAAAGTAAGCTGGTAGTTTTGAGTGTTGAAAGTAAGCTGGTAGTTTTGAGTGTTGAAAGTAAGCTAGTAGTTTTGAGTGTTGAAAGTAAGCTGGTAGTTTTGAGTGTTGAAAGTAAGCTGGTAGTTTTGAGTGTTGAAAGTAAGCTGGTAGTTTTGAGTGTTGAAAGTAAGCTGGTAGTTTTGAGTGTTGAAAGTAAGCTGGTAGTTTTGAGTGTTGAAAGTAAGCTGGTAGTTTTGAGTGTTGAAAGTAAGCTGGTAGTTTTGAGTGTTGAAAGTAAGCTGGTAGTTTTGAGTGTTGAAAGTAAGCTGGTAGTTTTGAGTGTTGAAAGTAAGCTGGTCGGATTTAGAGGTAAAGTTTGAGTAGTTACGATGGTAAACTATTAGAGAACTTTGAAAAGAAATATGTGTTACTTATATAAAGGTAAAGAAATGCAGTAGCCCATAAAAAATTACCAAATCCTCTCAAAGTGGAACTTTTCAACTTAATGTCCACATTAGATAATAGTAGTAGTTTGGTATCTATCGTTGTTGGGTATCAATGGTAGTGGGATAAATAAACTAGAAGCTGGCTGAACATAATTTTTATTCTATGAAAATTTTTTTTTTAATCTCTCTAATCTTTATTTAGTAATCACATGTAATCATTTTGTTGGCATTACACAGCTGGCATGTAATCACATTGTGTGCATGTAATCACATTGTTGGCATGCGATCACATTGTTTGCATGTAATCACATTGTAGACATGTAATCACATTGTTGGCATGTAATCACATTGTTGGCATGTAATCACATTGTTGAAGTGGCCAATGAATAATTCAAATTTTACAAAAATCCTTTAAAACCACTTTCATTCCTAAGCCTAAACTATTTGTTTCATCATTCATGGAAGGTTGGTGAAAATTTGAACTTTCTGGATTTTAGATTATGGATAGGGAAACCAGGTCTGTCGTATGCACCGGGTAGGAAAAGGGGGTGGGGGGTGGTAAGGGGGGCAGCCCAATTTTTTCTATAAGGTACGCCAAGTTCAATTTCAGCCAACTGACGGGCAGTATTAGTCCTTGTTACGCCCCAGGTAGTATTGATCCTTGTTACACCCCCGGTAGCATTGGTCCCTGCTACACCCCTGGTAGCATTAGTCCTTGCTACACCCCTGGCTGCATGCATTGGTGGGGTACATAAATTAATGTGTTTGGCTCATCAAGTGTTGAAATTTCATTAGAAATGTCTAGTTTCCCCACAGTATAATTAGTAGCCCCACAGTATAATGAGTAACCTCACAGTATAATGAGTAGCCCCACAGTATAATGAGTAGCCCCACAGTATAATGAGTAGCCTCACAGTATGAGTAGCCTCAGTATAATTAGTAGCCCCACAGTATAATGAGTAACCTCACAGTATAATGAGTAGCCCCACAGTATAATGAGTAGCCCCACAGGTTGTTTTGAGGAAATATTTAATTACACTATGACAATAACCCAACAGTATTTAATTTATTTTAAAAAAATATACTATCACTCTCAACAACTGACCTTGCATAGCCCAACCAATTACAACCAGCCATCACAAAGGCTCTCACCAACTCATGATCAAGAACTTTCATACACAAAAGATCATACGCACTCTCTCGACAAGAAAATTATGAGCACGGTTCTAAACAAAATCTACCAATGGATTGAACTGCTGAACTGGCTCCATCAGTCTTGTCAAAGTAATGTCACCATTGCGTAGCTTACTCTTAATAATTGGCATTTTTAAGATAAAAGGGATCAGTTGTTTTGAGTTGGCCATAAGTTAATTATCCACAATGGACAACTCTTTAGCACTGTTATTTGAACAAGAACACACAGACTTAAATTGTAAGCTGTGAGAACTGAATAGTTGAACAAATAGTTGTTATTGGCAATAGTTGATTATGGGTAGTGGTTGTTATTAGTAATAGTTGTTATGGGTAGAAGTTGTCGTTGGCAATAGCTGTTATGGGTAGAAGTTGTTATTGGCAATAGCTGTTATGGGTAGAAGTTGTCATTGGCAATAGCTGTTATGGGTAGAAGTTGTCATTGACAATAGCTGTTAAGGGTAGAAGTTGTCATTGGCAATAGCTGTTATGTGTAGAAGTTGTCATTGGCAATAGCTGTTAAGGGTAGAAGTTGTCATTGGCAATAGCTGTTATGGCTAGAAGTTGTCATTGGCAATAGCTGTTATGGGAAATAGTTGTCATTGGCAATAGCTGTTATGGGTAGAAGTTGTCATTGGCAATAGCTGTTGTTGGCAATAGATGTAATTGTCAATAGCTGTTGTCGGCAATAGATGTAATTGGCAATAGCTGTTGTTGGCAATAGATGTAATTGGCAATAGCTGTTGTCGGCAATAGATGTAATTGGCAATAGCTGTTGTCGGCAATAGATGTAATTGGCAATAGCTGTTGTCGGCAATAGATGTAATTGGCAATAGCTGTTGTTGGCAATAGATGTAATTGGCAATAGATGTAATTGGAAATAGCTGTTGTTGGAAATAGATGTAATTGGCAATAGATATAATTGGCAATAGCTGTTGTTAGCAATAGATGTAATTGGCAATAGATGTATTTGGCAATAGATGTAATTGGAAATAGATGTAATTGGCAATAGATGTAATTGGAAAAAGATGTAATTGGCAATAGATGTAATTGGCAATAGATGCAATTGGCAATAGATGCAATTGACAATAGATGCAATTGGCAATAGATGTAATTGACAATAGATGTAATTGGCAATAGATGTAATTGGCAATAGATGTAATTGGCAATAGTTCTTGACTCTAAAGGTTACTGAACATTGTGATTGTGAACTTTTACTTTTTTTAAAAAACTGTAAGTTTTCAGATTAACTGTGAAAAAAAATTAATGTAAAAAATGTTCAGTAGTTAGTAAATTTTATTAAAACAAGATCATATTTCTTAGATGAACAAATATCAACAAAATACAAGAATATCATTCTGTGCTAAAACAATAACAGCTCTATAACTTAAATGTTATATTTCAAATTTTTTTTTTTTTTTACATTAAGTTAGGCCATTCAAAGTTTTTGTGTTTCCCGAAAAGGTTAATTAGTTCTTAGTTCTAAGATGTAGATGTAGTGAAGAAATGTATCCATTTGTTGAAATTGCTCAATGAAGGTTTTTAAAGTTAGCTCTATCACTTTGGGCTAATGAGCAGTTGTCTTATTTCTAATCTAATTATTATGGTCTAATTTCTTGTAAAATTATAATGGTCTAATTTCTAAAATAGTTATAATTGTCTATTTCTATTATAATTGAAATGGTCCTGTTTTAGAACAAGTGTAATTGTCTTACATCTAGTATAATATATATGACATATATATATAATTGTCATATTTCTAATATACTTATAATTGATTGATTTCTTGGAAAATTATGTCTGTCTAATTACTGCAATAATTATAATTGTCTTACTTCTAGTATGATTGACATTGTGCTTTTGTTATAGCTTACATAATTATAAATTGTAACACATGTTATGTTGATCAATGTGGAACTATAACTTCTTTGTTTGATGACATTTTCAAAAGTAATTTTTCCTAAAAGAAAACTTAAGTATAATATCACATTTTTTATGTTATCTCCATTCCACTGGTGGTAATGACAGAGTAGAACAGTTACTTCAAAACATAAACATCCAATGGAAATCACATCCTAATTAGAATAACAACTTAAAAATGTGCCACTGAATGATTTGAATATATCATTGTATGTTAGAATACAACAGATTATTGCTTCCAGATGAACTGTCACATGGAAAACAAAATATTGCACAATCAACTGTCGTATGGGAAACTAAATATTGCACCATGAACTGTTGCATGGAAATCAAAATATTGCACAATCTTCTCCTTTTTAGTTCAACAAATTAATACATTTTAAAAATTCTATTTCCAATGAATGAGACATCTACATACTTGTTCAAATACTGAGGAATTAACAATTTTCAGTCAGCAAAATTCATCTTGAGTTATTTTGTCTATGAAATCAAGACATCACTCGAGATTGCCATTCATGTGATGTCACTAGAGTTAAAGCCTGCAAAATGGCACCACTAAACAGCATGGTTAAATAGCATTGTTATGATCATGTAAGTTGAAACTGGAATCATTTCTGGTCATCTGCTCTTCTAGGGCGTCCATGCCAAAAGATTTGAAACCTCTATTGAGGTCAGGGTCAGGATCTGTAGCTCCCTGCATGACCATGTAGCGATGGGTCACAATTTTCCAGTCAACAACATCTTCAATGTTCTGAGCATGAGGCTGGATTTCTGGAACAATGAAAACTTTGGTTTGTACCACTGCTGTGCAATGAAAACTTTAGTTTGTACCACTATTGTGCAATGAAAACTTTGGTTTGTACCACTGTTGTGCAATGAAAACTTTGGTTTGTACCACTGCTGTGCAGAAAACTCTACATTTGGTATTAAAGTAAGGTTCACATGACACTTCCTAACATAAAAAAATTCCATATTTATATATCCAGAAGCCTTATTGACCTCAATTCAGGTACAACTGTTCAAAACATTGGTAAAAACCTGGCTAATGAAGTAAGCATTTATTTTATTCCAAAATTTTTTATTGGTTGAAAGCAAACAAAGTTCAAAGTCCAACTAACCTGCTGGCTCTACTGTGCTTTTTCGTTTCCATATTTTGTAGCTTGACCCACCGAAATTGTCCATGGACCTGGAGTCAGACATGGTGTCATGATCTTCCTCATTGAGATATGCTGATGCGAGCGGACTCCAGAGTTTACCTACAGGAAAAAAACATTTTAATATTTACAGTGCTTTCTCTGTCCAATTTCATTGTATATCAAATGCATTGGTAGTGAGTGGTAGGCATCCCAATGAAAATTCTTTTGCAAAGTACGAATTGTGATTTTTATTAAAAAAAACATTCATTCTACCAAGCCAAAAGTTAAAACAAATATGGGTGCCATCATTTTTAGAGCTCCATTAAGAAATTCTCTGTGTGTATAACAGTTGCAGACTTTTTTTTGTTTTGTTTTGAGGAAGGAAATACTCTAAGACAGCAATGGTACGAACCACTGGACAGAAAGGTTGACCGCAACCAATGGTACAAACCACTGGACAGAAAGGTTGACCGCAACCAATGGTACAAACCACTGGACAGAAAGGTTGACCGCAACCAATGGTACAAACCACTGGACAGAAAGGTTGACCGCAACCAATGGTACAAACCATTGGACAGAAAGGTTGACCGCAACCAATGGTACAAACCACTGGACAGAAAGGTTGAACACATAAGTTTCTACATTTACATCTGTGTTTAAGAATTCTTATTTCAACATCAAAAGGATGACACTAGGATGTCACTAGGATGACACTAGGATAAAGTGAGTGACCGACTTCCATTGTGTTTTCCTTTAAATCAGTGATTCTCAACCTTTCTAATGCTGCAGCCCTTTAATACAGTTCCTCATGTTGTGGTGTCCCCCAACCATAAAATTGTTTTCTGATGGTCTTGTACGACCCGTGTAAGGCTTGTTCAACCCACAAAGGGTTTGCAACCCGCAGGTTGAGAACTGCTGCTTTAAACAGAAAGGGATACTAAGTGTTGTCTCACATTTGAGTCTCAAGGCCAACTTCAGGTAGAAGATTGGTTTTGTGAACAAGTTCAGTGGGGCTGGGGTGGCTGAAGTCTTGTTCATGTTGCGAATAAGTTTTGCCCTGCCGAACTTCCACTCCACATCAGACTGTTGCTGGATACGCTGATATGTGTCTGACATCATAGCAATCAACAGGTTGATCAGGACAATGAATGTTATCATCATGTATGTCCCGAACACAACCTTCATCAAGACTGGAATATACAATAAACAGAAATGTAGAAGCCTGTTCTATTGTTATCATAAACCCATAAAATGGTGCAATAAATTGTTATTAATTTGTAGAGATAAATAATATAATGAGTAATTGTTAATTTTACTTTAACTTTTATCTCAAGTTCAAAACAAGTTATTTAGGCTGTTAAACATTTACTATTATGAGAGATAAAAAAGTTTCCCCATAATTAACATAGGAACATGACCAATTTTAAACAAATAATTTAAACCAGGGTTTAACCGGATGCATTTTTTTTTCAAACCGGGTCCGGTTATTTTAGGAAAATACTTCTGTGTGTCCAAGTGTTAAAAAAGAGTTAACTTCTCATTTTTCTATAACATATTCTGGCCTTTAAAAAATGGGCCTACTAACAGTCCTACACCCTACCTGCCGGCCTTTAAGCAAAGTCTTACAGATAGCCCTACACCATACACATGGCTCTTTATTGATTAATATAATAGTTGCCTCATCCTAAAATAAACCATTTTACCTCAGTTCAAACGTCAGACGCACACTGCATGACCGCTTTTTTTTTTTTTCACTCAGGACTATTAATATAAAACATGTTGAGTTGTGGGAGGACTGGTTGTGAAAACGAAGCAGGACACACCGGAACCAAAATATATATAATTTAAATATCTCTGTGGGCCAATTTAAAATAAATACCAACTTGTTTGATTTTACAAGAACTAAAGAAATCTGTCAATACATTTGTCCCAGCATATTAGGAACTTCATACTTCATACAAAAAAAACATATACAAATAAGTGCACACCTGTTGTCCAAAAAGGACTTCTGTCTAAAGGGGGAAAACTCTCTGGGTCCATCAATCCAAACAGTGCAAAGAATAAAAACTCAAATGTGTCTATTGGTGTAAGAGATGGGGGCGGCACATACGCCGTTCCAACCTGTGGGTAGAGAAATAGTGACACTGTGATGGCTATTAGCAAAATAAAATAAATGTTAGAGGACATAAGAATATTTGCTGTTTGCTCTTTAATGTGTGAGACACTGCTATAAAATCTGGCAAACTCTTGGTGAAAATATTGTTTCTTTATTATTAAAAATAAACCTTTTTTCTTCTTCATAGTTTTCTATGTTCAAACCCCCCCCCCCCCCCCCCCCCCATATCCCTGCAGTTACATTAAACAAAAATACAATGAGAGAAGGCTGCTTACTTCTGTACTGTCATAAGGGCTGAAGACAGGCTGGTAAAGAGCAGTTAGGTGAAGAGTGAAGCCTATCATAAAGATGAGAAGAATGACCAAGAATCTGACCAGGTCCTTGATGAGGTCTCTGATGATTATGGCCCATGGCCCAAACAAATGATGGAAGCTCAGAAACTCCAGAAGTTGTACAAAAGTCAGAAGCAATGCCCACGCCATGAACTGGTTTCTGATGTATAACATTATCATGCGGTCCTCATCCTGGAAGGCCGCCCCAAGGATATGACAGAATATTGCAACCTGATAAGAATGGGAAGATCTTTTTTTTTTAACATTAAAAAAAATTGAAACAAAATGATAAATGGGATCTTATGAGAGTAATACACAGAAATATATATTCAAAATTAAGTCTCTCTTCAAAGCTCAACAGTTAGTTCCAAAGTTTTGGTGTGGTGTCCTCCAGGAAGGTAGACTAAGAAAATGTCAAATGTTTTGGTTGAAACCAAATATTTGACATGCATGATCTCAAAGATTCTTTGGTTACATAAAATGTTTTGAACAAAACATGAGGGTGCAAAAAGAGTAAACTTTATATTCCTTTCATAGAATCCATAAAGAATTCAAGTTTTGAACCATTTTCTGAAATTCTTATTTCATATTTTATTAATTTATATTAGAAAAGTGAATTTTATTTAATATCTGTGATATCACTGATTGTGTATGACTTGTTTTTTGTTTGTTTAACATTGATTAATGGCTGAGAACTTATATGGGAAATATAGTCATTTTTATACAATAATTAGCTGTTACCTCTCTAAGATTGTTTTACAAACCTTATAGCATTTTAATTTTAAGTATCATTTTTATAAAGCAGTTCAAGCATACAATTGTTTGTGTTGATATTATTTTTGTTTTGTTTTCTTTTATATAATTTGGAGAGCTTAAAATCAAATTCCTCACAGCGCAAATGCCAAGATTAACAGTTCTAATCCAGCCAAGTCCCTGCCGGTCGCCTGGATTGGTCAGCTCTGAGACCAACATCCCTGACAGCCATGACAGAAGAATCCACTCATACCAATGTGGAATCAGTGATGTAGACTCATAAATGGGAACAAGGGGAGCAACTATAGTGAGGGAAAACAGCAACATCAGGTAAAAGTGAGACACCAGATAGGTCATAAACTTGATGATTGGCACCTGGGAAAAAAAACATAGTTTATTGGCTGAATAACCTGAATCTCTATGTGATCACATACAAGCCATATTTAGTTAAATGTTTATAATAATTAAAATACATATTTTATCATCGGAAGGCTGAACTTCATGGTATTTATAATGGGAATTTAATAATAATAATTTTAATTAACATAAATGTTGATATAAAAATATACTTATAACGTGCACAGGAAATTTTTCCATTTTTTATAAGAGATCTTCATGGTTTATTTTTGTATGTGCTAATATACATATAAACTGATAATGTAGGCTAATTATAAAAATAAATATAAAAATGCCATTTTACAACAAAAACAATATGTCAACAATATGAGATATAACTGCCATTTTAAATAGTTTTAAGTTCTATAATTGTCTGTATAAACCTTTGACAGATCAAAATAGCTGGGAATTTATGTTCTTGGGGATCAATACAAATCTGTAAATGTTTTCTTTTTTAAAATGCGATTCATTTATCTGAAAAACAAGAAAAAAGTTGTTGTTTTTATCTTACCGTACTGACCTTGTTGAATCTATGCCTTGAAGGAAGAGAGAAAAGAATCCAAACAGGGGGAATGAGAAGAAAAGTAAAAAATAACATGACAATTTTCCAGTTTGCCCAACGCAGCTCTCCCATCCATACATCAGAGAGATACTTTTGAACTGCTGGGTGGGCCACAACCTAAATAATTTAAAAAATCATTCATAAATAAAGCAAATTAGTCATTGGAATTAAAATGTTATTTTTAATATATTACATCATTTATTGATGCCCTACCCAACTTTATTTTGAGAAGTTGTTGTTTGGCATGGTCTATGAAAGCTTTTAGCATGATATTTAATATAAAGAGCAGAATGTCAAAAAAAAGTTGGGTTTTTTTTTGTTTTTGCTAATGACATTTTATATTTTAATGTGTATTTGTAAAAGAACTTTTTATCTTGAAGTTCCCTTACCATTTCACAGAGTTTGAATAAGAAATGTCCTTGTAAATTGTGGTTAGAATATTTAAAATGAAACAAACTTAGAACAAGTCTTCCAACCCAAAAAATGATCAATTTAATAGTTGTATAATTATTCTGTAACTTTTATGGTCATTGTGAACTGTGCAGAAAGAAGAAGAAATATTTTTAAAGCACACATCCCTAACCTCCTTTTGCTCCATGTCAATGAGGACATCTAAAAATGGAGTTCCGTGATGGTCCAATGCTTTGAGTAGTTTCCTGGCACTGCTGACATTGGAAGCTATAGCAGTGAGCTCCACAGCCATTGCCTCACAATATGTACTGGCAGCCACCAAATCTCTAGATCTTTCTTTCTCTTTTATGGCCTAACAAATTAAAGGATAAATAATCAAAGAACTGAGAGGTTACCTACCTTACTATAAATTGTATTGGTCAAGCCATACAAAATATACAATTTAATTTAAAACAAAATTAATAATTCAAAAAATAATTATAAGTACGATTAATCAATAACAAAATTGCAAGACAGAAAGGCAGACAAAAAATGAGAGAGAAAGAGACAAATGATGGAGATAAATGAATATAACTTACCAGAAAAAGAAGATATGTCTTAATTTTTTTGTATCCCCATTAAATAAAATGGACCAATCAGAATTAAAAACATATCACTTACTTGTAACTGAAAACTCCTAGCCAGTTTTGCTGCCGTATCTACAGGTGCAGGGGAGAGAAGAATGAACTCTTCCATACACTTATTGTTATTCATTCTCCCACAAACCATCAGGTCAAATACAAACTAAAGAAACAGTAAAGAACAAGAGGATTGAAAACAAAAAGACTCATTATTAGTTAATATTATTAGCTACTTGTAAAAAAATTCAGAAATAGTGCAATATTAACTTCAATTTATAGACAATAACTTTACTGATATTGCAATAAAAGAGCCATATGGCAATTTATACATTTAAGATTTTTACGTTTTTTATTTAATAGCCAAAACTCAAATAAATATATAGGCCAGTTGTCATGGCATTATACTAACTTGGTTGTAAAATGAAATTCAATATTCGATCGTCTGTTTTGACCGAACTGTTTAAAAGAAGAAAACTTACTTTCCTATCCTCCATTAGCAGACGTGTGTTGTGGTCCCTTTTCATCAAGTAACTGAGAACATCGATGTGGTTAGCAGATGTAGCGAATGTAATTGGGACTTTGCCATCTTTAGTTTCCAGGTTTGGTGAAGCCCCAGATTCAACCAAGAGTTTGACAACACTCAAGTAGCCAGCACTGCTGGCAAAGTGCAGTGCTGTGAACCCATTCTGAAGACCAAAAAATTGATTTGAAGTTTTGAATAAGTTTGTTCTATAAAAAAAGTAAAACAAATAAAATTGCCAACTTCCTTTAGATCTGTTTATAGTCTGTTTCAGATAAAGAATGAATTGATTTAATACTTGTTTATTAAACTAAATACTATTGATATTTTAAAAGAAAAATCCTAATGCAAAATTTAATCTCATTGTTTATATCTTTATTTGGACTAACTTAATGACTTGATGTAGTCATACAAATGAATGTCCTATCCATCACATAAAAAGATTAAGCAACAGTGTCACATTCAAATACAATTCTGTGCCACTGCTCTGGATAGAGTCAAATAACGCTACTTGTATAAAAATCAATTCAAATAAAAAATTAGATCTGCAAACCTTGTCAGATGTGTTTATGTCAGCTCCCTGGCCAATGAGGAGGGCACACATTTCTAGATGACCATTGGCTGCAGCTCTTAAGAGAGCAGTTCTACCTCTCTTATCTTTGGTATGTATCTGATACGTGGACTTGCTGAGCAGAAGACTGACAACTGATGTGTGACCATTGCCTGCTGCTAAATGAAGTGGAATCGAACCCTAAAAATGATAGCCAATAAAAACAGTTTTTAAACATAACTTCAACCTATATAGTTCTATCCTGTGGGATGATTATAAATAAATAGTGGAACAAATTTTTTAGGCTTGAAAATAAAAGACAATACAATCAAGTGGACATTTCGGCTAGATGCCTTCTTCAGTAGACAATACAATACAATAAACAACAAATTTAAATTAAAAAATAAAACACATGTAGCTCAATATTCAGAGCAAGAAGTGTTCTGTCATAGTTAGAAATGAGAGTTGAGTTGTTCAAACCAAAAAACAAGTGTCACACATTCTTCTGTGGTGCATACTATCAACGTAAAGGAATTTAAGAATTATGACTGTAAAAATTTTAATAGCAGAAATTGAGAATAGAAATGGAGAGAAAAAAATTATCACTAGTTAGTTAGTATTTGACTAATTCTGTATGGTGATATGGTGTAGAAAATCTGAATTAATTAATTTTTATCCTTCCCACTTGCTGGCGTGTTGGTGCAAGAAATCAAAGCCATGATAAGTATATCTGATGTGTCTTTGTGTTCACCTACATTGAAATGGAATGAATATACAAATTTGTACTTAGTTTTTCAAATTTGTTGAACTTGTTGAGTTAAGTAAGTACAGAAATGGTCTATAGAATTAAGTTTGATAAATACTAACTGTGACGCTTGAGGCAGAATCTGTTTGAACACCAGGACAGTTGAGAAGTATTCTCACTAGACCTTCATGGCCAGACTGGGCAGCAAAGTGGAGTGGTGTCATCCCTGCCTATATAATAGAAAAACAATTAACTGACTTTTTTCAAAACTATTTATTTTAGTAATGCTTTACATTTGTCAAGAATTGGATTTCTGTTCTTATATTAAAACAAAATAGAATTAAAACATTCTACTAACAGTTAAAATTCACCAAATATTTGTTTACAAAGCTATGAAAGCTGACCTCTGATGACCACTGCATACCAAATGCACTTGACACAGGAGCCTCACACTTGACACAAGCAGATACAGTGATCAACATTTCCCTCACAAAGTCAGCCTTGCCAAAATGAGCTGCTACATGAAGGGCTGTGAGTCCAGTCTGATCATTTAAAAATATATTAGAAAAATATCATCTTATTTCTTACTCTACAAACACTTTCACTATCACAAGAAAATTATAGCAGAATTTAAAAATTGTATTTTTTTTTGTCAATGTCGTTTTCTTTTTTGTAATGTTGAGTCACATTCCCCATTTTTTCAGGCTGACAAAATAAATAAATATGTTGTCTATTCTTCACAAATAATGTTAATGAGGAGTGCAATAATGTATACAGCAAATGAATATAACTCCACTTTACAGCAAATAACTCTTCAATCAACCAATTTTGTTACTCAGCATTTTTTTAGAATTGTTTCTTTATTATTTGTTTAAAACTTATTTATGGTAAAGTTAAGTTCACCAAGAGGTGCCCTTTCACCAACCTTCTCACTGGCTGTTCTAAGAGGAATGTAATTTTTTAGTTCATTCATGGCGTCAATGTGCCCATGTTTTGCTGCCAGATGAAGTGCTGTCATGCCATCCTGTACAGAATAGGAAGAACTTAAATTACCAGATAAAAAGAGTTCCAGTCATTACTTTAACAACTAAAACCAAGTATTGGTATTCATGAATAATTTTAAAAGAGTTACAGGAGTGAGTAAAATGGACAAATATTGTTATTTTTAGAATATAAACTTACAGCATTCTCATCAAGAGCTGAAGCCCCAGCCTCTAGAAGGATCTTGACAACTTGAGCATGGCCCCCTTCTGCTGCAAGATGAAGGGCTGTTGAATCATTTGTCTGAAAAATAAAAAAGATTAAAAATTGTGTTATTTTTTTTAATATGGAAACAAAATTAGTTCACATATTTTTAATCTATGAAAAACAGCGAGTTTTTGAAAGTTAAAATGTAAAAAATTTATTTCAGATATAGCTCAGAAAATTATATCTGCTATTTTTAAATACCGCAACTTAAACTCCAATGTAACAATTTTGATAATCAGCAAAAAATGCATATAAAGTTAATTACATTTTATTAGACTCTAGTTATTTACTTAAAAGAGAGTGGAAATTTATATTTTTCAACATTACAAGATAATAATTATTTAAAATAGATACAAGTTTTAATTCTTTTTGTTCTGGGTTCTATAATTTTGTTAAAGAGATGGCAAATAGCTCTGTTATTAGCATACCTTGTTGCGTGCTGTTGTTATTATGACTTTGTTAAACCTCATCAGTTCTTTAATTACTGCCGCACTGCCTTTAGCCGCAGCAATATGTGCACAAGTCATTCCATGCTGTTAAGAAGGTAGTAGAATAATTTGTTTACTAAATGATGAGACCAAAGTATTTAAAAACATAAATGAAGCAGTTTTAGAGTTGTGTAAGTTTATTCAGTGCAAATTTTTATGTTTTATTGTGATCCATTTTAGATTCTTAATTTAATAGTCATTGGTTTACTACCTTAGAAATTTTTAAAAGAGCACTGCATTATTTATAAGTATAAACAAAAATTTCATAAAGTTTGCATTAGAACTAAATTGTATTTATGTAATTAAGCACTATTGTCAGAAAAAAATTGATTGAAACAGTAGGCTACTTTGAATTTTTTTTTTTTTTAAATGTAGTTAAATACTTCTATATACTATAACCAAGTATTCTAACTATAATTCTTAGCATAGAGGAAAGAGTTAGAAAATGCATTTATTTCTAAAACTAGAATATTATTTTAATTATTGATGAACCAACTCTAGTAAGGCAACAGAATGGGTCTATGGTATTAATACACCAAATAATTTTCCTTAAGAAATGTCATAATTTCTACTATTTACATGACTTTTCTCTACATGAAAAATAATGTATAAGTGCTGTAGAATAAATAAAACTAGCCTATACATTACCTATAACGAAAATAAAATTTAAATTTTATAGTTAAATCATAAAAACTATTTTTTAAAACTATGTATAAGCCAAAGCACTTGATCTATTACTAAAAAAAAATTTAAACTAAATAAGGCTCTGTTTATGATGTTCTCTTTAATTTTTCTTTATTGTTAGTTCTTAATTTTTACTCTAAATTCTAAATATTAGAATTAAAAAGACAACCCAAACAATGCAGCTATAATAAACAATGCTTATAAACTAGCTAGATAAAGCCAGACTCACCACATCCTGAAACATCAAAGGGGAGATCGATGATTATTTAAATTTTAAATTTCCACTGATACAAACTATTTTTATAGAAGCAAATAAATAGTTTATTTGTGATTACACACTTTAAAATATCAAAAGCCATAAAAATAGGGATATGATTATAAAGTCATTTAACAAAGAGATATACAATACACAACTAAATAAAGCAGATAAGTCTCTAGATATTAGCCAAAAAGTCTTAAATTAAAATAAAGAGCTTTTCACATTTTCTTTGAAGTTGATTTCTATCATTTGGCTTAAATATTTTGATGGTGATCATGAGATCTCCTTTTAACATTAAAAATAGTTGCAGTGACTTCAAATATCTTCTGTAAATCAGTTAATTAGCAAACCTGGTGCAGCGTTTCCCAAACTTTTTTTTTGTCACCCAGTTTTTTTTTCTTCTTTCGGCGACCAGGTAATTTTTCTTTTCTGACCCAGCATTTGGGAAACGCTGCTCTGGTTATTTAAACACAAGAAGCTCAGTTTTAGTTATCCTGCTACCTATATTATTAAAAAATTCATACTTCTAGCACTAAAGATTATACAGGAGTATTTGAAAAATATAATCACTTTGATTACTGAAAAATATTAAACATGATTCACAACTTAATCAGAAGATATAGTACAAATACAAGACAGTCTGTATTAAATGAATGAAGATTCCCTTTGAATAAATCAGCCAAATAGAAAATCCACTATTAAAGAGAAAAAATGGAGTAGATATAAAATATCTTTTCCAAACTAATTAATAATGTTTTTTGTTAATTTTCTAGTGATCTTTAATTTATAAACTTACTTTAAAAAATAAGTGTAATGTCTAATTACGTTCTCTGAATTAATTAAAAACCACTTCTTTATTTGCAGATTCTGTTGCTGTCAAAAAGATTTATTTGAAAGGAAATATTCAATATAAAAAAAAAATTCTATGTATCACTGCAATTTAGATCTTACAATATTTGCCATAGTAACAAGCTCTGGTCTGTACTTGAGGAATAGTTTGACCACATCTGAATGGTTATTTTCTGCTGCAAGATGGAGTGGGGTTTGTCCTTGCTAGGGAGAGAAAATATATTTGTAGGCTGAAATGACATCAAGCATAGTGATATATTTCGAATACAAAGACAGTTAAATACTTTTTAAATGGCAAGAAATTTAAATAATCAACATCAAAATCTGTTTTTATGTGCAAAGATAAAAAAATTTAAAATTTAGAATAATCTGTAATCAAATTAGATAACTCATAGTCTTACCACATCTGTGGCATTAGTGTCAGCTTTCATTTTGATCAAAGCACTACAAACTTCTCTTTGTCCATTCTGAGCTGACATGTGAAGGGAAGTTTTCTTTGCCTGCTCAGAACAAAATTGTTTCAGACAAATCGTTTTTTTTTAAAATGTGTACTAACCTCAAACAACCATTTTAAAAAAGAACAAACACTACCTTAAATTAAAAGTTTAGTTTATGAATAGCCGATTTTACAAATTTTTTTAAAACTGTATAAACTTTCAATTTTATCAAGGTGAGGCCACTGCTTATGTGTAAGGATTGGAAACAAAATGTATAATTTTTGTATGATTTCATTGGTGCAGAAATTTTTTCCTGGCTTTGAAAAACAAAATAATTTAGATTAAATTAAAGGTAGTTTTTCAAAAAAATTAAGTTGCATGTAAAAATAATGTTGTAGTTAGGTCTGTGTTATCTTTTAATTTCATAGTTTGAGCAAAATATTATTTTTAATGTCAAGGCATAAATGTTAAAATTTTGGAAGGAGCAATGTATTTAATGGGCTTCCTGAATATTGTTTTAAAATAATTTTTTCAAACAACCAAAGATTTTTACTCTTTCATCAGTATTATCAAAAGGTTGCTACATATTTTTTTTTTAAGAAGCTTTTTCTAAGTATGCGTTTTCAACAAACTTAACAAGTCATTGAAACATACCAAGGTCAAGGCATCAATGGTAGCTCCATGTTTGTCCACTAACAATTTTACAAGAGAAACATTTCCGTTGGATGCAGCCAGATGTAGAGGAGTAAGGCCATGTTTAGATTTAGCATTGACAAAAGCTTTGTGATACAACAGCATGTCAGCAACTTGTTCATGTCCATTCTCAGCTGCCAAGTGAAGGGCAGTTTTGCCATGCTGTTCATGGAAAGCAATAATAAAATAAAGGGCAGTTTTGACATGTTGTTCATGGAAAGCAGTAGTGAAATTTTACTTTGGAAAATCAGTTAAAAACAATTAAGATTTTACATGATTTCAGATTTTCATTATGTATTCAGTTTTTATATGTTTATAGCTATGTCACTTAATTAAGTTGGTCTGAAAGATGTAAAAGAAAAAAAACAGTCTATTTATAAATGGCCTATTGATGCCAGTAATAATGTGTAAATGAGTTCATATAATACAAAATATAGTTTAAATGTTCTGTTGTTTTACTTCATCAAATATGTCCACCCGGGCCTGGTTTTTCAACAAGATTTTTACAATGTCAAGATGACCTTGTTCACTGGCAACTAATAATGGAGACTGGCCATTCTGAAATAAAGAACAACTTTTTTTAATTTTTGTATTAGTTAAAAAAATGTTTTTTCATTTTAAAATATCAATTTTTTCATTGCAGTTTTGAGCAATGAAATGTAAAAAGCTTTATACTTTATTTTTAAAATTTCTAGACATGCAAGGTAGCTAGATGAGTCTTTACTTATTTTGAATAGAAACTAAAGAAAAGAATTTATTAAATTTAAAAAGTGATATTAGTTATTAAGAAAATCAAAATTTTTCTTCCATTCAAAATATTCTCTAAGGAGAAAAACAAGGCAACAAGATACAATTATCATGATTTCAAATTTTAATTTTGCTTGTGAAATTTTTGTAGGACAAACATTAAAAGGCATCAGAATAATATTTTTGGCCACACTTGGTAATATCTTGCTAGTTTCAAATAATATAAAATATTCATTTAACCTTGATACCAACGCTCATTTTTTAAGCTAATTTTTATTGTAGGAAAGAAGGGGAAATGTTGAAAATGATGACTCCTACCCTGGATTGTTTGTTTACAATGCCCTGTATTTGTGGTCCAAGATGTTTAACTATTTCAATCATGATGTCAGCATTACCTGCACGAGCACAGTAATGAAGGCAACTTTCCTGAGTCTGAGAATTGATTTGAATAAAATGAGATTTAATCTATTAGATTATATTTATATGTTTAAATGAATTATATAAAATTGTCAAATGAACAAAATAGAAAAAAACATATTTGCCAATGTATTCAGCAGGCAAAAATAAATTTAAAAATTAAATATTTAAAATGAAGATTTACTATTATTACAGTTATTATTTATAAAAGAAGATGGAGACAAGGTATCTACCAGCTTAGTTGTGTATGAGACATTGGCATTATAGCTGAGGAGTAACTTCACAAGATCTGTGTCTTCAAATTCATTATGTGCTTGGCTTTTCTTGATTTCAGATGCACAATGAATGGGAGCTTCTCCTTCCTGGTGAACCAACAAAAGACATTATTCATTACATCATTTGGTTTTAACACTGTTATCATTTTAGATAAGTCTAGCAACACTATCAGAATAACTTTCTGTCACCTATAAGAGTCTTCAGTAAAAAGTTTACACAAAGATAAGCTTCTCTACTCAGCCTTATCATTTAGATCTACAGATTTATGTATAGATGAGAGCAATATAAATAAACGCCAACTCCAAAATAAGAGAATTAAAAATTAGGGACACTGATTTTACTGCAGGAATAATTCATCAAATTACCTGATATCATCTACAATCTACATCTTTCCATTTACCTATAATTAATACAGTAATAATTATTTACAAATATATTTCTCAGTTGACCTACTTACATTATTTTGCTGATTGGCAAGAGTGATTGCATCATGCAGAGATCTTTTTTGACAAACAAATTCTTGTAACTCTTTGACAATGTCTAGATGACAATGTCGGGTTGCAATATGTAAGGCTGTTTCTCCAGCCTGCAAGAGAAGTACAATAATACCGGGCAAACTGAACTTGTGGGTACAACCAAGTAATCATAGATTTAAAGTTTTCAGGAATCATTAATCTATGTTTTTCTTTCATCATTTTTGTGGTTTATTTAAAATGTATTTTCGTTTTGAGCGTTCATCTGATTGGAAGGTGAGGACATCTGGTTTTTTCTATGCCTTTTCCAGATAGTATATACCTCGGAGCAATAGTATCGGAACAAGGCTCCAGGCCCGAATTAATGGCCAGGATTGCGCAGACCACGACAGCACTAAAGAGGCTCAAGAAAATATGGAACGACAAAAATATAGCCCCAGCACCAAAATCAGGCTGATGCGCTCATTAATCTTCTCCATTTTCTTATATGCCTGTGAGTCCTGGACATTAACAGCAGAACTTGAAAGGAAAATAAAGGCGATGGAGATGAGATGTTACAGAGGCATTCTTGGCATCTGCTATAGAGACCACATCACCAATGAGCAAATAAAAGAAAGGATACGTCAGGCAATTGGGCAATACGATGACCTCCTGACGTCTGTTAAAAAGCGCAAACTTGAGTGGTATGGCCACGTGACCAGAAAACAAGGGCTCGCCAAAGAGATCTTGCAGGGCACTACTAGAGGAGGGAGAAGAAGAGGAAGACAAAGAAAAAGATGGGAAGATAATATCAAAGAATGGACTGGGTTACAACTAGGCGATGCTATGCGTAGGGCAGAAGACCGAGAGGAATGGAGAAGAATAGTGTACATGTCATCTGTGGCGCCCCAACGGTCGAAGGACTACGGGACCTGATGATGATGATAATATACATTTTAAAATTCCCTTCTAGAAATTATTATGCCTTAAAGTTTATTTAAGTGATCTATAAACACAAATGCCTCCATCCCTGTGGTGCTACAGCCCATGTAGGGCTTTGGCCTGCTTCACCACATCCTTCCATCCATCCCTGTGGTGCAATAGCCACTTCCTTCCATCCATCCCTGTTGTGCTACAGCCCATGTAGGGCTTTGGGCTGCTTCACCACTTCCTTCCATTCATCCCTGTGGTGTTAGAGCCTATGTAGGGATTTGTCCTGGCCTGCCTCACCATTTTCTTCCAATCAGACCTAACTGATGCTTTTTGTTTTCATTGTTTGGATTCGCAGCTGCTGTAGATCATTTTCCACACCATCCATCTAAGCCTAGGTCTGCCTTTGAGCTGTTTTCCTCTGGAGTTTTGGGGGTGCACCCTCTTCACTCCTCTGTCATTCTCTCTAAGTGTCCTGCCCAGCGTAGCCCACCCTTTTTTTATTTCTGCTATTATCATGGGATCCTGATATAGACTGTACAATTCATTGTTGTTTCATATTTTCCATCCATATTCATCCTGTGTATGTCTGTATATTTTCCAGAGAACTTTTCTCTCCCCTGCCCGTGTTTAATAGATTTTCTGCCATTTTTGTTAATGGTTCAAGTTTCACTTTCGCATGTTACAACTGGTCTGATTACAGTGTAATAAATTGTTTTTTTTTTGTTTCTCTTGCAAAGTTTTTACTTTTGAGTATTTTCTGACTACTGAAGTATTCCCTGTTTCTTGCCGATATACAAGCACCATAATTAAGTAATCGTGGTTATAAATGTATAATCTTCAAATTCATACAAATTTCAAGGCATAGTGAAGTCTACCTACTTTTGATTGATGCATTGGGTTAGCTCCCTCTCGTAGCAGTGAACGCAGAACACTCAATCGGCCATACCTAGCAGATACATGTAGCGCAGTTTCTCCATTCTAGAAGATATGATGTTTATTTTAAATTATTTAAAGAGGCTTTCTTTGTTGAAGTGATTTAATTATAAAATTATCATTATTAATTGTGCGACTTTAGATTTAGCACTATGGTGCTAGAAATCGGAACTATTTGAAAATAATTATAAAAGAGATCATGTAATACTTCTCTTGTTGAGTTGACATCTGCTCCACTTTTGAACAGCATCTCTGCACATTTTTCTCCTCCCTCTGTCCTCGCAGCAATGTGAAGTGGGGTTTCCAGATGCTGGTTACATTAGAACATGTAGGAAGAGAATATACAGGATTAAAGTGCTTGAATAAATTATAAAGTATATGAGAAAGAATATGGGATAAATGAAAGTAATTTCATAATCTTGAGCTGCAGACATTAAATGTTCAGAAATGTCTTGCCTCGCCTCCTTTGGTTTCCACTTGAGCTCCACTTCCAATCAAAGCCTGAACAACTTGAGGTTTTCTATACTTGACAGCCAGGTGCAGTGCAGTTTGACCATCCTGGTAAACAGTTTTTTTATTTTTCATTAATGCATGCAATCAACCTTAAAGTTCACTTAAAATAAGTGCAAGGTCTACATTTTGTCTCTGAATTCACCCTTCTTAATATATATATTTATACATTTCATAATTAGTTTCGGGGTATCTTCTTTTATCTCAATTCAAACATAAACACATCAGTGACTTTACCTTTGTAGTTGCATTAACAGCTGCTCCCTTGGCAATAAGGGCCTTAACCACAGCTGTGTGACCCATCATGGCTGCCACATGCAGGCAGATAGCACCATCCTGTAAGGGATAGATTATCACAACAATTATTTTAGCTGCTTACATAATTAATTTTAAAGAATTATTTCAGACAATTGATCAGAATAATTAAAACGAATATCAGCTTAAAATATCAGACTTACTTTATTGGGCATAAGAAGTGGTACACCTTTTTTGAGAAATGCCAGTGCAGTGTCTGGGTGGCCATATTTTGAGGCAATGTGTATAAGTGTACTGCCGTCTTGAGTCCTGTCTGTCAATGTTGCTTTACAATGTGTGATGAGGAATTCTACAAGATCTGTGTGGCCTCTTTCAGCAGCGATGTGTAATGGCATTCGTTCAAGCTGGAAAGTAAAAAAAAAACCATGGAGCCTGATAAAAACACAATCAGAATTATGTCAATCAAAAGTTTCAAAATTCTTTATTCTCCAGTAAATAAGTAAGTATAATAATCAAAACAAAAGTTTAAACCTCTCGGTCACTGATCGACTAGTGCAAACATTAATAAAATTATTTATCTCAATATCAGCTTCAGAAACTTCAGCATGTCACTTTTGAGTTAATTCAATATTAACCCAATCAATTACCTTTGTCAACTTTGTGATTTAATTTGATATTCACCAAATTACCTTTGTGATTTGATTTTATATTAACCAAATTACCTTATCTGTAACATTAAAACTTGCTCCAACAGCATAGAGATATCTGAGAACACTGTCATCTCCCTCCCAGGTTGAAACATGTACCGCAGTCTGTCCATCTTTCTAAAAATAGGATATTTATATATTATATACCATAAAATGCCATATAATCCTGTACCAACATGGCGCATTAAGCCATTATTGCATAAAATATTTGTGTAACTCTTTTTTTTTTTTTTTTAATAAAAACTTAATTCTTAAATCTCTAATCTAGTTAAATCTCTAAATTTAGAAATTTGTTAATTTTTTTACAAAATAAATAAATAAAAATAAAGTTACGTTTTTTGTGTCTAAGTTGATCCCTGCGTCCACCAACAGTTTCACAGCATCAAGGTCACGTTTACGGCAAGCAATGTGCAGGGCTGTATCTCCCGTGTCCTTTAAACCAGTTTCATGGTTTAAATACTTCATTTAACTCAAGTTTCAAGGAGCAACATTTAGCTAGCGTTCTTTTAAATACAATACACATTTGGACTTCGATCAAGAAGTCTCTAAGTTTATAAATTTAAATAGTCGGATTGTTTTAATTGATGGATTAGAGACAATTAGATTGCTTGATATGGTTATGAAAAAAAGTGAACGCAATACTTTGGACACTTTAGTTTTTGGATTTAAAATGTTTTTAGTTAGTTTATTATATAATTATATAAGTATAAGTATAATGTTCTAAATATAGACTCACATTTCTTCGACAGATAATTTGTTGTTGCCCATTAACTGAAAGTAGTTCCTTTATGACCAGGGCATTTCCAGCTTCTACGGCCATAAACAATGGAATCATTCCGTCCTGCAATAATTCATAATAACTTTAAAAAATAGCAAAATATCTTTTATGCTGTAGCTGTTGACATAACTTTGACATCCAACGTGGCAATTTTATGAGTTGTTGCACAAAAAAAAGAGTCATTACATAGATTCCGTACAAATATATTCATTTGATGATTATGTGTCTTTTGCATATGTATTACAGATGTAATTTCAAATATGATTCCCGTCTGCCTAGAACTAACGATAAGAATGACAACTTTAGGAAAAGTGTTAAATTGTAAGAATATGCAGTTATGTCCCATATATATATATATATATATATATATATATATATATATATATATATATATATATATATATATATAAATTAGAATAAAAGGTTAAAATAAGTTTTCATAGTTCCAAGCCTTACACAATGAATAAAAAATTAGGCCCGACATGCAGTGGCATAGATATGATTTTGATCTAAGAACCTGGGAAGATTTTTTTTAATGTGCCTTTTACTAAAAATGTATATATTTTTTTGTTTGTGAAAAAGGGAATGCGCAATACAAAATGGCTCCACCACTTCCCATAATGCCACTTCCATTTCCCAAAAAATTTCACTTCCCCACTTTACACATATCACTTCCTCACTTCCTACAAAATGTAACTTCCCCAATTCCCACATGTCACATCCCCACTTCTCACATGCCATTTCCCCACTTCCCCAATCATTTTAATACACACTCATGTATTTCCTGTACAACCTTAAAAAAAAAAATCATTAAGATTCTATATAAACTGATTAGGTTGAAAATGTAAAGTTAATGTGAGTTAATAAAAGGAAGAAAATTACTTGCAGTGGGCGATGTAAGAAAAATGTAAATTCTAATATTATAATTTTAAAATTACTTTTCAAATACATTTTTGAAAAACTCTTAAAAAAATTAGCACATAACAAAACGTGACACAAAGGTTACAAAAACGCGCATCAACAGCATAGTTACTGAATAAATAAAGCATTGTTAATTATTTTTTTATCTTCACTGTCGGCATCCATACTACCCGTTCGCTCTGTTGCAAGCTACATTTTTGGAAACCCACCCCCACCACCCCACCCCTGTTCCCATGCATGTGTACGTACTCATGAGCTTCTGGAGAAAAACCGCTACAACATTTTTGGCAAATAAAAAAGAAATTATGAAATATTGATACTTCAATTGTGTTCATCCCTACGCTTTTCCTTTTTTTATTTCTTGACATCTGTTAATAAATTTTTAGAATAATCGTATTTGTTTGTCGCCAAAAATTCTCTTTTTTTTCAAGGTGTCTCGGTACTAAAAAGGTTTATAGCCAATTGATATCTTGATGTAAATAAATTCGAAAACTTGCTCAATAAAAACACAATCAGGGAGATGGAAACAAGCAACTTAGCTTTACTTAAAAGAACCATTTGAGTTTATAAAAGTATTTCGTTGTTAAAATGTTTAAAGGGAGAGAATACCTTGTCTTTAACCAAACGCGCTTCTTTCCCCATGGCGGCCAGCAAAAGTTTGGTCGTTGACAGTGCGCCAGAGCTTCGTGCGCATGCGACATGGAGGGGGTAGTTGTTGAGTGGCTGGACACAAAAATATCAAGATTAACTTTTGACATGATAGGACTACCAGGTCCAAATTCATATCATTTATTTATAACTACAAAGTCTGTTATAATCGGATGAAATGTAATACACCAAAGTCTCTTGAGCCATGCCTTCCTTGCCTCATGGATATTCTTGTCAAAATAGGTTAAGTGATATACTTTTTTAAGAGCCTTCTCATGATTCTTCATGGATTCATATTAAAGTATGTTTATTTTAGACAATTTTCATATCACGAGTTTTGCATTTTACAAAAATCAATCTGGTCTGTAAGACAATTTAATTTAATAATAGGAGAGGGGTGTTGTATTAAGACTTAACATTAAGGCCAATGCTTGTGACATTCTAATGTGACAAGTCAGCTATTTTAAAAACAATGATAGGCAATGGTCATCATGGTTAAAGACAAAATCACAGTCTCATTTGGTGAGCCCCCTAAACATTAGAATCCATGTATTTAATCAATGGTTATTACGTAATTGAAGAAATGCACTTAGAAATTGCTGTTGTTAAAAAGAAACGCACTTACTCCCCCTGCTATCATTGGGTTAGCGTTCTTGGCCAATAAAATTTTGACGGTGTCATCCCTGGAGCTGGCAGCAGCGAAGTGGAGAGCAGTTCTCCCATCCTGTAAAAATACATAACGTTACGCTTCACTGGAATGTTAATGTTTAATGACATGGTTTTGTTACAACTTATCCAATGTTACACGATCCAAAAACAGAATGGTCAGTTTTATATTCTTTAGCTACCACATTTGAATTCAACATTACAAAAAACATACAAAGATTGGATCGTTGACGTCTGCTCCATGTTCAATCAGACTCTCGCAGATATTAAGTCTGTTTTCTTGTACAGCTAATATCAGTGGTGTCAAACCTGTCACCTGCAATATAAACAAGCAAGTCAATAAACGATATGATATAATTAATGTCCGTGCTTTATTTTATGTTTCTGTATTGGTTATTAAAATTTGGAATTGACTTTTGTTGGTGCTTTTCGTTCTCAAAACGTGGTTGAGGCTATGGCATAGAAAAGCATACTGTTTTGAATGAAGTTTTTAGATTTAGTTTTTAAAAATATATCGAAATGATAAGTGTCAGATGAAGGAAGAAACGCTTGGTTGCTGGCACCTCCAGCATTCTACGGCTCTGATTTGTCACCAGCGCTTTTTTGATGGCACATTTAACATACTGGGTTTCTGATTTGTCACCAGCGCTTGTTTGATGGCACATTTAACATTCTGGGTTTCTGATTTGTCACCAGCGCTTTTTTGATGGCACATTTAACATACTGGGTTTCTGATTTGTCACCAGCGCTTTTTTGATGGCACATTTAACATACTGGGTTTCTGATTTGTCACCAGCGCTTCTTTGATGGCACATTTAACATACTGGGTTTCTGAATTGTGACCAGCGCTTGTTTGATGGCACATTTAACATACTGGGTTTCTGAATTGTGACCAGCGCTTGTTTGATGGCACATTTAACATACTGGGTTTCTGAATTGTGACCAGGGCTCATGAAACGTTGAAAGAACATCCTGACACATTCTTTAATAAGCAGTTTATCAGTAGTGCATGCTTAAGAACACGTGGGGTTTCTAAAGATAACTATGCATTGAAATGTCTTGCATTATCTGTATTGCACTAACTGTCTTGTATTATCATTATTGTAAAATATGTCTTGTACTATCTCCTAATGTACTATATATTTTGTATTATCTGTATGGCACTATTTGTCTTGTAGTATTTGACATGTTGTATCCGTATTGTTTTATCTGTATTGGGCTATCTTCTGTCTTTTGCTACGTCTTATATTATGTTTGTTGTATTTTCGGTCGAGCATAATCTGTCAAAAGTCTCAGGGAAATACACGGTCCAGTAACAACAGACAATGATGGATGGAGAATTCGTACAAACCAAGAAATATGTTCTTTTATCAATTGTTCGGTGTCACAGCCATAGTTGCAACCAATTTAAAAAGGCAGACTGCACTGGGCAGGACATATTGAAAGGTTGCCGGATTGTAGAGCAGCAAAAGTGATCTACAGGCAGAAACCCAGGGGCAGACGGCTCACCGGTAGACCAATACTGAGATGGATCGACGATGTAGAGAATGATTTACACCAGGTGGGATTTCGCGCATGGAGGCGGAAAGCCATGGATCGATTCGAATATAACGATGTTGTGGAGCAGGTCAGGACCCTACATGGGCTGTAGCGCCACTGATGATGATAATTTGTCAAGCACTATTTGTTTTGATATCATCTTTTATTATCCGTCTTCTTGTATTTACTTAGTACTACCTGAAATATCTCATTGGGAAATGGCGTCAGCGGGCCATCGAGCCTATGCTCCTCATGCCCTCCTTGGCACTCCCCCCCCCCCCCCCCCCACAAGCCAGGCGCATGGTTTCCCCGACGCAGGAACGTGCGTTTAGAGCGTTCGAAGCCCACTCTCCCAGGGGTCTGTACGGTACATTAACGTCCTAATATCTCCCTCACCCGTCCCGAGGAAGCATCGGACGCCCTCTAAGAGGGGTTCTACAGTGAGTTTCCACCTCGCAACTAATTTGCGATATAGCTGGGACGAAATGGTTGCATAGGAGCAGCTTTCTCAGGGCTGCGTATCTAGAATCATCGGCCAGAGACTTCCACCACAGCCTCTCGCCTCATATCCCTTAACGGCAACTTGTAGTCATGATCCCTACCCTGTCTCTGCCTTTTCTTCTATCTGTGAAATATCACAGCTGGCAGTCCTGTAGGAGCTGTTTATTTCCGGCAGGTACCATGCATGCCCTTGTCTGCCACAGCGGGTCACGCAATGGTGGTCTTGTTTACCGGGTTAACGTCGAGGGGGTCAAGTAGCCAACGCTTCCAAATCGGCTAGTCACCCCAGACTTGTCGACCGGAATCCCGGTAAGGTTTGTACTACCTAAATTGGTCTATCTGTATTATACTTTCTGCCTTGTTGAATATGTCTTGCACTATATATCTTGTTATCTATCTTGTACAATATGTCTTGTTATCTATCTTGTACAATATGTCTTGTTATCTATCTTGTACAATATGTCTTATTATCTATCTTGTAAAATAATTCTTGCTACCCATCTTGTAAAATATGTCACATAATTTCAGAACACAATCTGCAAAGATCCCTGGCATAACAATAGTATACGCACCCTTTCCACTGTGTTTTTGCCTATACATTTATTACATGCTTAAATTTCTAGATTAAATCTGGATATTCCGTACAATAAGTTCCGTTCTTACACCGTGTCATGTGATGGCCTCAATGGTTTGACTCCTTACACCACTTGTCCTGTCATTTATGTCCTTACACCATGTGTCCTGTCATTTATGTCCTAACAACACGTGTCCTGTCATCTACGTCCTTACACCACGTGTCCTGTCATCTACGTCCTTACACCGTGTGTCAAGTCATTGTCTCATGGTCTGACTCCTTACACCATGTGTCCTGTCATTGTCTCAAGGTCTGACTCCTTACACCGTGTGTCACGTCATTGTCTCAAGGTCTGACTCCTTACACCATGTGTCCTGTCATTGTCTCAAGGTCTGACTCCTTACACCGTGTGTCCTGTCATTGTCTCAAGGTCTGACTCCTTACACCGTGTGTCCTGTCATTGTCTCAAGGTCTGACTCCTTACACCGTGTGTCCTGTCATTGTCTCAAGGTCTGACTCCTTACACCGTGTGTCCTGTCATTGTCTCAAGGTCTGACTCCTTACACCGTGTGTCCTGTCATTGTCTCAAGGTCTGACTCCTTACACCGTGTGTCCTGTCATTGTCTATAGGTCTGACTCCTTACACCGTGTGTCCTGTCATTGTCTATAGGTCTGACTCCTTACACCATGTGTCCTGTCATTGTCTCAAGGTCTGACTCCTTACACCGTGTGTCCTGTCATTGTCTATAGGTCTGACTCCTTACACCGTGTGTCCTGTCATTGTCTCAAGGTCTGACTCCTTACACCATGTGTCCTGTCATTGTCTCAAGGTCTGACTCCTTACACCATGTGTCTTGTCATTGTCTCAAGGTCTGACTCCTTACACTGTGTGTCCTGTCATTGTCTATAGGTCTGACTCCTTACACCATGTGTCCTGTCATTGTCTCAAGGTCTGACTCCTTACACCATGTGTCTTGTCATTGTCTCAAGGTCTGACTCCTTACACCGTGTGTCCTGTCATTGTCTCAAGGTCTGACTCCTTACACCGTGTGTCCTGTCATTGTCTCAAGGTCTGACTCCTTACACCGTGTGTTCTGTCATTGTCTCAAGTTCTGGCTCCTTACACCACATGTCCTGTCATTGTCTCAAGTTCTGGCTCCTTACACCACGTGTCCTGTCATTGTCTCAAGTTCTGGCTCCTTACACCACGTGTCCTGTCATTGTCTCAAGTTCTGGCTCCTTACACCACGTGTCCTGTCATTGTCTCAAGGTCTGACTCCTTACACCTTGTGTCCTGTCATTGTCTCAAGGTCTGACTCCTTACACCGTGTGTCCTGTCATTGTCTCAAGTTCTGGCTCCTTACACCACGTGTCCTGTCATTGTCTCAAGTTCTGGCTCCTTACACCACGTGTCCTGTCATTGTCTCAAGGTCTGGCTCCTTACACCGTGTGTCCTGTCATTGTCTCAAGGTCTGACTCCTTACACCGTGTGTCCTGTCATTGTCTCAAGGTCTGACTCCTTACACCGTGTGTCCTGTCATTGTCTCAAGGTCTGACTCCTTACACCGTGTGTCCTGTCATTGTCTCAAGGTCTGACTCCTTACACCGTGTGTCCTGTCATTGTATCAAGGTCTGACTCCTTACACCGTGTGTCCTGTCATTGTCTCAAGGTCTGGCTCCTTACACCATGTGTCCTGTCATTGTCTCAAGATCTGGCTCCTTACACCACGTGTCCTGTCATTGTCTCAAGGTCTGACTCCTTACACCGTGTGTCCTGTCATTGTCTCAAGGTCTGACTCCTTACACCGTGTGTCCTGTCATTGTCTCAAGGTCTGACTCCTTACACCGTGTGTCCTGTCATTGTCTCAAGGTCTGACTCCTTACACCGTGTGTCCTGTCATTGTCTCAAGGTCTGGCTCCTTACACCATGTGTCCTGTCATTGTCTCAAGATCTGGCTCCTTACACCACGTGTCCTGTCATTGTCTCAAGGTCTGACTCCTTACACCGTGTGTCCTGTCATTGTCTCAAGGTCTGACTCCTTACACCGTGTGTCCTGTCATTGTCTCTAGGTCTGACTCCTTACACCGTGTGTTCTGTCATTGTCTCAAGGTCTGACTCCTTACACCGTGTGTCCTGTCATTGTCTCAAGGTCTGACTCCTTACACCGTGTGTCCTGTCATTGTCTCAAGATCTGGCTCCTTACACCATGTGTCCTGTCATTGTCTCAAGATCTGGCTCCTTACACCGTGTGTCCTGTCATTGTCTATAGGCCTGACTCCTTACACCATGTGTCCTGTCATTGTCTCAAGGTCTTGCTCCTTACACCGTGTGTCCTGTCATTGTCTCAAGGTCTGACTCCTTACACCGTGTGTCCTGTCATTGTCTTAAGTTCTGGCTCACCTCGTCTTTCTCCAGAATCTGTTTGCTTGTTGATTTCTCTGACAATACCTTCAATCTCTTCTCTACAGCAAGCCATTCTCCTCTCTTGCACAGAGCGAGTATGCTCAGCTCTCGTCCACCGTTCGTTTTGTTTGCCCCCGACCCTTCAGATGTTGTATCTGGAAGTTAGAGCACCAACACGTCAGTCAACAAGTCAAATAAGTCATCAGGAGTAAAACTAATGTTAGCCAAAACATATCATTCGTTCAATGTTTTTATTAAAAATTATAGAAATTAACTTAAACGGACAAGGAAGGTCAAATATTTAATAATTTTTAATTGTCATTTTATTTCTGTGGCTCTCAAAATTTTCTTTCTGTGGCTTTCAAAATTGTTAACACATGCTCCGTCTAACAAATTGTTAAATTGTTAACAAATTACGATATGGATTGTTGTCGGACTTTGAAATAGAAAAATTCCCATTGGCATATTGACTCTCCTTCTTGAGTTTAGTAACTGAAAAGTTTCTCTGTTTAATTTCAGATTTCTGAAATAACATGGTGCCGTGTGTTTAAGTGGTACAGTACTTCAAACTTCAGCAACGTCTTTTCTGTGTTTAAGTGGTACAGTACTTCAAACTTCAGCAACGTCTTTTCTGTGTTTAAGTGGTACAGTACTTCAAACTTCAGCAACGTCTTTTCTGTGTTTAAGTGGTACAGTACTTCAAACTTCAGCAACGTCTTTTCTGTGTTTAAGTGGTACAGTACTTCAAACTTCAGCAACGTCTTTTCTGTGTTTAAGTGGTACAGTAATTCAAACTTCAGCAACGTCTTTTCTGTGTTTAAGTGGTACAGTAATTCAAACTTCAGCAACGTCTTTTCTGTGTTTAAGTGGTACAGTACTTCAAACTTCAGCAACGTCTTTTCTGTGTTTAAGTGGTACAGTAATTCGAACTTCAGCAACGTCTTTTCTGTGTTTAAGTGGTACAGTACTTCAAACTTCAGCAACGTCTTTTCTGTGTTTAAGTGGTACAGTAATTCGAACTTCAGCAACGTCTTTTCTGTGTTTAAGTGGTACAGTACTTCAAACTTCAGCAACGTCTTTTCTGTGTTTAAGTGGTACAGTAATTCGAACTTCAGCAACGTCTTTTCTGCTTTCACATTTAGCCTGTTTATCCCATAAGTGGGGAGGGGACTGCTGAGGTTATCTTCGTGTTAGAGGTATTTGAAGTCCAAAAACCTCTACATTTAAGTCAACTTTTGAACTGACGAGGCCACCCAGCTTATCCGTTACCCACCCCCAAAAAGGGGGTTTGGGGGTATTTAGTTTTAATTAAAATATTTTTTTAGTTCTTTCATAGCTGTCTGGAATGACGAGCTTAAAGGCATGTAAAAAATCGATTCTTAGTTGGTGACGACACAGTATTGCTGTCTGAGGAGTTGTGGTAAAAGTGTAACAACCGTATGAGGATATTATATTGGTATACAAAGAGTAGCTATGGGGTGGTAAACTTGAATACAAAGTGTAGCCATGGGGGTGGTATACTTTAATACAAAGTGTAGCCATGGGGGTGGTATACTTGAATACAAAGTGTAGCCATGGGGGTGGTATACTTGAATACAAAGTGTAGCCATGGGGGTGGTATACTTAAATACAAAGTGTAGCCATAGGGGATGGTATACTTAAATACAAAGTGTAGCCATAGGGGGTATACTTGAATACAAAGTGTAGCCAGGGGGCCGGTATACTTGAATACAAAGCGTAGCCATCGTGGGCTGGTATATTTGTATAAAGAGTGCAGCCATAGTGGGATAGTATATTTGTATAAAGAGTGCAGCCATAGTGGGATAGTATATTTGTATAAAGAGTGCAGCCATAGTGGGATAGTATATTTGTATAAAGAGTGCAGCCATAGTGGGATAGTATATTTGTATAAAGAGTGCAGCCATAGTGGGATAGTATATTTGTATAAAGAGTGCAGCCATAGTGGGATAGTATATTTGTATAAAGAGTGCAGCCATAGTGGGATGGTATATTTGTATAAAGAGTGCAGCCATAGTGGGATAGTATATTTGTATAAAGAGTGCAGCCATAGTGGGATAGTATATTTGTATAAAGAGTGCAGCCATAGTGGGATAGTATATTTGTATAAAGAGTGCAGCCATAGTGGGATGGTACATTTGTATAAAGAGTGCAGCCATAGTGGGATGGTATATTTGTATAAAGAGTGCAGCCATAGTGGGATGGTATATTTGTATAAAGAGTGCAGCCATAGTGGGATAGTATATTTGTATAAAGAGTGCAGCCATAGTGGGATGGTATATTTGTATAAAGAGTGCAGCCATAGTGGGATAGTATATTTGTATAAAGAGTGTAGCCATAGTGGGATAGTATATTTGTATAAAGAGTGTAGCCATAGTGGGATAGTATATTTGTATAAAGAGTGTAGCCATAGTGGGATAGTATATTTGTATAAAGAGTGTAGCCATAGTGGGATAGTATATTTGTATAAAGAGTGCAGCCATAGTGGGATAGTATATTTGTATAAAGAGTGCAGCCATAGTGGGATAGTATATTTGTATAAAGAGTGCAGCCATAGTGGGATAGTATACCAATTATTTCTATATTTAAAGAGATAACTTGTAGCGATATTGTTTAGATAAACATGATAGTAAGGCTCAAGGCCACACAGGAAGGCTCTAGGCTACACAGGAATGCTTTAGGCTACCCATGACGGCTCTAGGCCACCCAGAAATGCTCTAGGCCACACAGGAAGGATCTAGGTTATCCAGGAAGGCTCTAGGCCACCCAGGAAGGATCTAGGACACCCAAGGAAGGATCTAGGCCACCCAGGAAGGCTCTAGGGCACCCAGAAAGGCTTGAAGCCGTGAATTCAAGCAAGAGAGGAAATTCTTTATTTCAACACGGTTCTCAAATTGCATCTAACAAACCTGAAACGTCCGACGCTTTGCTTCCAATGCCACTGGAAGATCCACTCGTGATCCTCTGATGTTTCCCCCCATCCGTTGATTTCCCGTCCTTGGCGTTATCTGGCAAGCCATCTGAGTGATTGTCAGACTGGTTAGTTTCTTCAATAGTGAACAACGGAGTTTTGGGCCCTGTCTCCACCAAGTTATCGTTGCGTTGTTTGCCACCGGTGTCAGAGTTAGTGTTCTTGTTCTCCGGCGAACTCATTTTGAGCGCATTTCATAAATTATGTTAAACATTTATCAAAGATTTTTGAAAAAAAAATTATCTAAGCGTAAATTGTCAAATAGTTTCGAATTCAAAAAATCGTTCTTTTTAAAATATTATTTTGATTAAGTCAGATCGTTCCAGAAGTAATATTGTGATGAGTCCCAGCATGGAAGAGTATACGCTGACAGACGGTTTGTATACATGCTAACGTGAGGTCAAGGACTGTGAGTTCAGCCAAAGGCCAAACGTTTTGTTGTCATCCAGATAACCGAGAGAAAGAAGCCTCAAAGCAAATGGTTGTATCGACATCTGCTTACGATTGTTTCGTTTTTTTAATTAAACGTAAAATCGTTGATTTGTTGAAGTCTTGCCTCCGGTGTTGGAAAACCTATTGAAAATAAAACTTTATTAAATGACCTTAAAATAAAATAAAATCAAATGACATTTAAAAATAATGCTCTATTTATTGTTTTACAGATGGCTTTACACTTTTTGTTGCGTCTCTTCATGGGCTATTTTAAATCAAGTTATAAACAATATCCTAAGACCCACACCTTCCCCTCCACCACAAAACCACATCACCCACACCTTCCCTCCACCACAAAACCACATCACCCACACCTTCCCTCCACCACATAACCACATCACCCCAACTTCCCCTCCACCACACCCCTACACAACACTCAAACTCATATAAAACTATGGTTAGAAAGAAAAAAATAACCTTTAGTTCATGAAATTGGGGTCCGATAAATTCGTGAGGTCGATGTTAGATAAATCGATATTAGATCACCACCACCCCACCCACCCTTTCTATGTTTAATTTCATTTCTCTCTCCTATGCCACGTTGCTTTCTCACTTAGCCCCCCCCCCTTTTTTTCCCCCACCCCACACGCCCACCAATCAAGATCTGAATCAACATCACTTAATTAGAATCCGATCAAATCGATAAAATGGATGTCAATCTTTGTTTCTGACAAAGTGGTTACTGTTCACTATCAAACTCAAGCATCGCGTGGAGTGAATCTGGTTTCACTGGGCGCCTGTTCTAACAGCAGCGACCACCAGACTGTGAAAGTGATGGCATCTTCTGTCAGTGGGAATAAGGGAAATGATATGTCGATATAATATGTTGAGTAGATACGCTGAAATCATAACTTGGAATATGTTGAGATGATATGTTGAGTAGATACGCTGAAATCATAACTTGGAATATGTCATAGTTTTATTGGTATGTGACTGCAATAGTTTTATTCTTCTTGGCGCCTTTGCCGAATTTAGGTTTTCCCCAGGGTCATGTGGCAAACTTTAACAGCTACGTTTTGAAAAAGCAAATACATTACTTAAATTAAAAACTGCTAATAACCATTTTTAGAAGCTTCTGCAACTAGTAATTACTCCAGTGAATGTCCTGTTAGATGCCGTGTCCTGTTAGATGCCGTGTCCTGTTAGATGTCGTGTCCTGTTAGATGTCGTGTCCTGCTAGATGTCTAGTTAAAGTGCCACTGTAACAACAACAAAATTTTTTGTAAAAATTCTGTTTTCAGTATGTAAAAATACGTTCGCGTGCTATTTTCTTTTACAAATGAGATGTGAAAATATAAAGTTGAAAGGAAAAGTTGAAATTCTATGTTGACATGATGTGTTGAAATGATGCGTTGATATGTAATGCTGAAATGATGCGTTGATATGTAATGCTGAAATGATGCGCTGACTACAACCATGGGTTGACATCCTGGACTACAGGCGTTAGATACTAGTGGGAATAAAACGAACAATAGTTGCTAGCACATGATAAAACTAACAACTTTACTAGTAGGGATAAAACTAACACCTTAATTAGTAGGGATAAAACTAACACCTTAATTACTAGGGATAAAACTAACACCTTAATTACTAGGGATAAAACTAACAGCTTAATTGGTACGAATAAAACTTTACTAGTTGGAATAGAACTAACAACATTACTAGTTGGAATAGAACTAACAACATTACTAGTTGGAATAGAACTAACAACATTACTAGTTGGAATAGAACTAACAACATTACTAGTTGGAATAGAACTAACAACATTACTAGTTGGAATAAAACTAGCAAATTCACTAGTAGGGATAACACTAACAACATCATTCCTCCCATCTTCCTTACCACATTCCCCAGCATAATTTTCTCTAACCTCGAGGAAGGCTAATCTTCTTTGTTCCTGTTCACATCACATCAAGCACGTTGTCTATATTTCTTCAGTTATGTTATATTATATACCAGCGTAATACCTCTCTACTCTATGCAGTATTCATGACATACTTTGTTCATTAAAAATCTTGAAAATATTTATTATTGTGAACAAGGAGAAGTTAATCGTTGCGATAAAGCAGATTATCTTATCCAGATTACAGTCATCGACCTTTCTGTGGCTCTAGTTTTCTAAAAAAAGACGGAACGATGCACACAAAAAAAATTTAAAAAAAAAATAATTGATTGTTAGTTGTATCCACAAATGGATTTCGTTTGGAGCCCCGTGGATTTGAACAGAAACATTCAGATGGCTACATTTAAAAAAAAAAAAATAAAAAAAAAAAAAATAAATAAAAAAAAATAAAAAAAAAAAAAATTGATTGTTAGTTGTATTCCCAAATGGATTTCGTTTGGAGCCCCGTGGATTTGAACAGAAACATTCAGATGGCTACAATGTTCACAGATTAATTATTTAACTCTGGAATAATAGGACCTGTCTTAATTGTTTGGCGTGTAACAATGGGACGTCACCACCACGTACAAGTGCAAGACACAGTGTGAAAGCAAATGTCCAACACCCGTTACTAAAAGAGTTTGTAAAAAAAAGAGTTTGCAATTTCAATGTTTTCTTGCTATTTTTTACTCTATATTTTACATGGTTTCCACAAATGAAGATTGTGCAAGTCTTAGAAAGAAATGAACAAGGAATAATACTTTGACACATAATCAGCAGTTTAATTATTACTTGGGATTAATCGGGTGCAGTTTTCTTACACCTGATCCCGGTATTTTAATAAAATACCCCGTGGGTCCAAGTGTTATAAAAAAGATTTAACTCATATTTTTTTAATTATATATGTCGGCCTTTAAACAATAGTCCTACAGACAGTCCTACATCCTACTTGCCAGTCTTTAAACAATAGTCCAACAGACAGTCCTACACCCTACATACCGGAAATTAAAGAATAGTCCTACACCATGCCCGTGGCCCTTTATTTAATAATACAATAATCAGTTTGATTAGTCATCTCCCCCTGAAGAAAACTTTCTTTACCGAAGTTCAGACGCTGCGCAAGAAGGCTTGCTGCGGGACAGTATTATTTGTCACTCAGTACTATTAATATAAACCTTGAAGTTGAAGAGTAAGGGTGGGAGGTGGGGGACTCGGTTGTGAAAAGGAAAGCGAACCAGAAGCAAAGTAGATATATAAAATTTTTTTTTTCATTGTTGTAATATTTTTTTTTTTTAAATTTCAAAAACGTTTCTAATACTTTCATTTTAATTCAAGTAACAAATAAATGTTGGTGAAACATTGTTACACTGGGTTGGGGGGGGGGGGGGATAAAAAAATCCAGATCTTTGTGAAGAAAATTTCGTCATCTCGCTGCAGACAACTCCTGAATCAGTTGTGAACAAAGGTTGTCTACACCTGATAAGAGAAATACATAATGAAATTTGCAATTTTTTGAGTTTGGAAAGAGGTTGAATATAATTGATTAGTAAAAATACTACAAGGAGACACTGTCGGCGTGGAATCAGGTTGACAATCATTGGACAGATTCGCACCGAATCAAGTCTCTTTGTCTCTCGTGCGAGAGCACGTGAAAAAATTACGTGAACGCTATCGTCTGCTCGTTATGTAAATGTACACTTCGTTTACAGAGAATTAACTTTTGTCTGCTCCGCTCAACGCGGGTTTGAAGTGCTTAGCAACACGTTCAACAAGAGTATAACGTATTTATTTTTTAGTGGAGCATCCAACGGACTTTTCAATTGAGGACACTTCATGGCAATATTAGGGCCCACCTGGTTGTAATTAAGACCACACAAAATAGATTCAGACAAACACATACAGACACACGCAAACAAACATCACGTTTGATTGATTCCGCCAGAGTTTATTCGGTGCTTTGAGCATTTGCACTTTCCCATTGGATGCTGACAAAGTTAACAGAGTTCAGTTTCATTATGTCTCGTCTTTATCTTTGTGCAGGTTTTCACGGATACTTTGTATTCTAAAATGCGCCTCACTTCAGATTCACGTTCAACATGCCTTATACCAGCGGTTCTTAACCTGTGGGTCACGACCCCTTTGGGGGTCAAATGACCCTTTCAAAGGGGTCGCCTAAGACCATCGGAAAACAGATATACTCAAAAGTTATGGAGTAGCAACGAAATTAATTTTGTGGTCGAGCGGTCACCACAACATGAGGAACTGGATTAAAGGATCGCGGCATTAGGAAGATTGAGAACCACCGACTAACATTTCATAATCTAATATCGAAATCTTGGGCAGCACCTACATTCTCTAGGGAGCGGCAAAACTTGTATCGATCGGTCCATTCGCCCGGGACAATTTTGATTGATAAGGCATGTACATGAAATCGGCCGACTTATTACGAGTACAAAAAATCAGTTTGTTGTCATAGAGTCCACACGTGCTGTATTTAGTGGGAAAAATCCGGAGGGGCATCCTTAAATAAAGAATTTAAAAAATGCAACCAAATTGAATTTGAGTAACAACACAATTCATTGCATAAAATACTCCGTAAACATACTCTTTGTTGGATAATAACATAAGTGTCTTACATTCGTCAATGGATATCTACCAGTCTATCCATTTTCCTGCATGACGTTAAGGCTATTTGTTAATTTATCATCATATCATATCATATATATCATATCATAATATATATCATATAATATATATCATATCAAATATATATAATTTCATATATATCATATCATATATATCATATCAAATAATAGCATATAATATAATATCATATCATATATATAAAAGTGAAAATGTGTTGGTTTTTTCCACAAAGGCTTTTACATGGATTAATGGACCTTGACCAATCTTGGCACATGTATCCATCATTATCCAGAAGGAACTCTTAAAGAGTTGAGAACTTTTAGTAACATTTTGTTTGGGACCGGGCGTCTCGAAATCGTTTTTTTTCTTAAATGAGCTATATAAATAAAATGACCGACAAATGCTCCTACATGAATTGATGTATCTTGACCAAACTTAGAACACAAACACTTTATTATCAATATAATACCTAAGGGTACTGAACTCATAATATCCATCCCTCTGGGTCCGGGGGCCCCATTTCAATTTTTCCTAATATAAGCTATATAAATATCAATAGTCTTAGACAACACTTTAGGTTCTATGTGAATTGATGGATCTATGCCTAGCGTGGTAGCAATAACCTTCATTGTTTTAGTCTTAGACCACACTTTAGGTTCTATGTGAATTGATGGATCTATGCCTAGCGTGGTAGCAATAACCTTCATTGTTTTAGTCTTAGACAACACTTTAGGTTCTATGTGAATTGATGGATCTATGCCTAGCGTTGTAGCAATAACCTTCATTGTTTTAGTCTTAGACAACACTTTAGGTTCTATGTGAATTGATGGATCTATGCCTAGCGTTGTAGCAATAACCTTCATTGTTTTAGTCTTAGACAACACTTTAGGTTCTATGTGAATTCATGGATCTATGCCTAGCGTGGTAGCAATGCACTTCATTGGCCGTATGGAAAAAAATCAATGGCTTTAATACTAAGTATATCCAATCTAGCATTTTCCAGAAAGTTCGATAATTTTAAAATGCTATATCTACAGCATTTTAAAATACATGTGAATGGGACAAATTTTAAATTTTAACATTGATAACTTATCTGAATGATTTTTATAGGGCCCCATCTCAGGCAAAACTAATTCGGTACAATTATGGAATGGGGCCCCGGGGCCCCTCTTTCAACTTAAATGTACTATAGTTATAGTAATGCATTTAGTTGTATAATTTTTTGTATTCGAAGAATAATTTCTTAGAAACGACATTTTTATTTTTACACTTTTTCAGGAGGATAATACATTTAATCTAGAATGTTCCAAAAAAGTTATATACAGTTCTACGGGGATATATAAAGAGATACAAAAGATTATAGTAACGTTAACGAGATCCAGCAGTCAATTGAATTCCATCGGTAACGCGATCCAATAGGGTTAAAGGGATCCAACCGGGATCGGGATCCTATCAGGAAATAGAATCTTATCGAAGAAGAGTATCCAAACAGGTAACGGGATACTAACTGGAGCGGGATACTAACTGGAGCGGGATACTAACGGCATCGGCATCCCACTCGGATCGGAATCCTAATGGAAAACTCAAACCAACCGAGAGTCGGTACCCCTCCTGTATCGGCCTATGACAGCTATTGGGATCCCACCGGTATCGGGATCCCACCGGTATCGTTATCCCACTGGTACCGAGATACCACCGGGATCGAAATACCGTCGGGATTGGGATCATACCGGAAAATGGATCCAGAGGATCGGAATCCCACCAGGAAACGGTATACTAACTAGAGCGGGATACAGACGGGATAGGAAGCCCACCGGGATCGGAATAATTATAAGGCTGTATAAAGTAGAAGTTCCTTCGTTCCGAATGCTATCCCGGCCAATGCCGGGTATATCCGCTAGTAATATATTTTATTACAAAATTATTGTTTACACGTTTCGAGGAGGATATTAAATTTAATCTAACATATTCCAGAAAGGTCTGTATTGTTCTTGGGGATATATCATGGGATCTAAAAGCTTATTGCAATGTTAGTATAGTTCTATTCATTTCTATACTTTAATGAGGGATTTTTCTCTGAACATTACCTTCATATTCCTATCGGGGACACAATCCCACTGGGAACATGATCCCAGAGAGGAATAGGATCCTAAAGGGGAACGAGATCAAACACTAAACTAGAACGCAGCGGTAACGCGACCCCCATGGGGTAAAGGATCTAATCGTGATAGGGATCCTATCGGGAGACGGGATCCCATCGTAGAAGAGGATCCCACCGGAAAACGTGGTCCCACAGAGAACGGAATCCAACGGGATCGGCATCACATCTGAAAATGGGATCCCATCGGGAACCCACCGGAAACGGCATCCCCTTGGAAACGGGATTCCACAGGAAATGGGATCACACCGGAATTAATATCCTTTTGGTATCGGGATCCCATCGGGAAACCACCGGAAACGGCATCCCCTTGGAAACGGGATTCGACAGGAAATGGGATCACACCGGAATTAGTTTCCTTTTGGTATCGGTATCCAACCGGGATCGGGATGTAACCAGGATCGGGATATCGATTCCTGATGTTGTGGGGTTCCCACTGGGATCGGTACTCCACGGGATCGAACACTGACTGGGTCGGGATACCGATAGGATCGGGATAACAAAGGGATCTGGATGCCCACCAGAAAGGGATACCGACGTGATCTGGACCCTACGAGATGGGGATACTGATGGGATAGGAAAACCACTGGGATCGGCATAACATCAACATCGAGATCACATCAGGATTAGGATCGCACAGGGATTGGGATCCAACCGGAAAACGTGATCCCGATGGGATCGGGATCTGACAGTATCAAGAAACCATCAGGATCGCAATCTAACCGTGATTAGGATCGCACGGGAAACGGGATTGCGATGAGATCAAGAACCCACAAGCATCGAGATCCCACAGGGAACGTGATCCAACCGGAAATAGGATCACACCGGAAAATGGGATCACACTGGGACTGGGATCCAATCGGAACCGTATCTCACGGCATCGTGATCCAAACGGGATCGGGATCTCACCAGTATCGGGATACCATCGGAAAACATGATTCCAACGGAATACGGGTTCCCATCGGGGAAGAAAGGTTTACAAAAGTTATTATAAATGTGTTTTATAGGAGACAAATTAATTATTTTCTATTACCTTGGGGGTGGTTTTTTGTTCTCTTTACCAGGCGCTTAATTTCAATGTTAATTAAAGGGCTGTATAAGTTGTTGTGTTGTAAGAATGTAATCCTGGAAAACACCTGGCATATTGGCTAGGATCCATTTATATACATATTTATATATATATTATTATATAGCTTTAAAATTTATATTAAAGTTGACCCAACCATGTCCGTTTTAAGACAGATGAAAAGAGGAATGTTTGGCATTGGGGTGGGCAAACCCGTTATGTAAAATAGCTTCTGCCACAGAAACGTAAAATGTTCTAATTTATAGACATATTTCTTAAATTTTCAATATATATTATATATCTTAAATTTACAAATATATTTTCTTAGACTTTTATCAAAACAAAGAAAAATGTTTCATATACTAAATTCGCGGAAAATAAGTCTTACTATTATTATTATATGTTGTCTTATATAGCGCGGTACCCCAGCCTAGGGCTAGGCTCACCACGATGTACATATAAATATTTGCAAAAGAAACATAATCGTGACAATAAAATAAAATACATTTATGTAATAAAGAACAGCTGTATAGAGACAAAACAAAAACTAATGCATATTCACCCCACCCACCCCAGAACATGTGAAGCCATGGACGGCGGCCAGCAGCATTGTTTATCGGTCAGATTTGAGAAATCAGTCAGGGTAATAGAGTTTAAAGAGATGTGTTTTGAGTGCAGTTTTGAAGGCCTGTGTGGTTGTTATATTGCGAATGTGTAGTGGAAGAGAATTACATTGTTTGGGGGCGCAGAAAGAGAAAGATCGTTCACCGTATTTTTTAGTACGTGTCTTAGCAACGGACAGAATACGCGTGTCTGCAGAGGAGCGAAGCTGTCGAAGGGGTGAATAGACAGAAAGAAGTTCGTTTAGATAGGAAGGGAGGAATATGAGAAAATGTTATGACATAGAACAGACAGTTTGTACTCAATGCGTGCCTTTATAGGAAGCCAATGAAGTGAGTGGAGTAGTGGAGTGACATGATCACGTTTTTTTGCCTTTAGAACTAGCCTAGCAGCTGAATTTTGAACCTTTTGTAGTTTTTCTATGAAGTGTTTTGGTGAACCTGACAGAAGAGAGTTGCAATAGTCAAGACGAGAGAGAACAAGAGCACATACTAGTGTTTTTGTTGCGCTAACTGTGAGGTAGTGGCGGATGGAACTGATCTGACGGATAGCGGTGTACGCAGAACGACAAATGTGAGAGATATGTTTAGCAAGAGACATGTTGTTAGAAAGAATATAACCAAGATTCCTAGCAGAGGGTGTAAACTGTATGTCGGCGTTACCTACTTGAAATGAGTTGGGGAGAGTTTAGGTAGAGGATGATTTGTGATTTTGAATGAGGAGTGCTTCCGTTTTGTCATCATTAAGCTTTAACTTGTTGAGTGACATCCAAGACTTGACATCACCAATGCACTCCCGCAAATTCTGGACAGCGGAATCCACAAGAGAGGGATGTGTATGCTTGTAAAGCTGCGTGTCATCTGCGAATGACTGGCTCTCAACAGCATGCCTCCCAATCAAGAGGAGTAGTGGCCTGGTATACAATGTGAATAGAACCGGGCCCAAAACTGACCCCTGTGGCACTCCGTATATACACCAAATCAGCACTGCCGGAGAGACAGTCATCGACAGAGACCGACTGCGTTCTATCGGAGAGGAACGACCTAAACCAAGACAAAACAGAACCAGAAATGCCAAAATAATTTTCAAGGGTTTTGTAAAGGGTTCCATGGTCAACAGTGTCAAAGGCCGCACTGAGATCTAAGAGGATCAGGATGGAGACATTACCGCTGTCCAATGCGAGCAAGAGGTCATTGGTGACTCTCAAGAGAGCTGTCTCTGTGCTGTGGAAAGGTCTATAGGCTGACTGATTAGGACTGAGAAGAGAGTTGTCGTTTAAGTAAGCAAAAAGCTGTTTCATAACTAGTTTTTCAATGACTTTAGATAGAAATGATAAATTAGATACAGGTCTGTAGTTTTTCAAGTTATTTTCGTCTAAACCAGGCTTCTTAAGCAATGGTTTAATGATAGCTGTCTTACAAATAGAGGGAACAGTGCTAGAAGACAAGCTTTTATTGATTATGTGTGTTATCTTTGGGAGCAAATGGTCTAATGACTGAACCAACAGAGGGGTGGGGATGGGGTCTAAAGAACATGACGTAGGTTTAGATTTTAGAATAATATTTTTAACCTCTAGTTCTGAAACAGGTTTAAAAACATCGAAATGTGATCTAACAGAAGAAGAAGGAGGCAAGTCTAGGGGCAGTGCATCAAGGCGATCAAGGTCAGCGCGAATGTCAGCAACTTTGCTTATGAAGAAATCACAGAAAATATCTGGTTGCTCGGCCAACGGAAACACTGAAGGAAGAACAGTTCCTTTTTTACTCCCACTGAGGTGGCTACAAACTTCAAACAACTGCCTGTTTGTTTTACCCATAATTATCTTTTGGCTAAAATATAAAGTCTTAGCACGACAAATAATCTGAGTGACACGCTTCTTGGCAGTAGAATAAATCTGCCTAAAAACCACAAGACCTGACCTTAACCACTTTTTTTCTGCACTACGGCGCTCTTTCTTGGCACTGCGTAGTTCTTCCCTTATGGTCGCATACCAGGGAGCTGACCGTGCTGATCTAACATTGCGGCGGGTGACAGGGGCGTGCCGATCAAGCACAGCGCGCAATGCTTTGTGCAACACGCGTTGCTGGAAGGTACCGCAGCTGGCCTATTTAAATGAAATAATCTGACATTAGCGTCGTTTACTGGTAATAAATCTAATGACATCATTCATTTGTGTTTTGATTAACAACAATACTCTGAATTAGACGACCAATTGTTTTGACTAACAACAATATTCTGAATCAGACGACCAATTAGACGACCTTAACAGATTTTCTGGATGTCAAGTATGAACACAAAGACTCACCGCAACCGGAGGCAGAGCAGCGGGGTGGGGGGGGGCGAAAAATATGGGTTGTTCATGGTTTTTAAGATCCTTTCGTACATCATTTTGCTAAAAACTATTGTGAATACTTTGCAGATCCGTGAATAGCTTGTAACATATGTCCTCTCTCAAGATGATTATCATAAAATTGAGGACACGTTAGATCAATATTAGACTAAACAATCCAAATATCTCAGTGTAGTTACTTTAAGCTGCGATTTCTCCGACGTCCAAATATTGTTTACCTGAGAGAAAGCTCGCTCCACAGGTGCTTGTTGTGCCAGAAAGGCTGAATGAAAACTCAAGCAGTAGTTGCAAATGTACTGAAGGTACAATATTTGCTTTGGATGGTTGAAATATTTGCAAACATTTTTGATCTACAGAAATGTTTTGCGAGTTCCGTTCTACCAGCATAGCAAGTGACAAATACTGTTTCATATTAATTAGCTCAACAAAGAGATCGCCATCAACAATTGTTTCACATAAGTTATCTCATCAAAGAGATAGCCATCAACAATGTTTTCACAAAAGTTAGCTCATCAAAAAGATCGCCATCAACAATTGTTTCACATAAGTTATCTCATCAAAGAAATCGCCATCAACAACTGTTTCACATAAGTTAGTTCATCAAAGAGATCGCCATCAACAATTGTTTCATACAAGTTAGTTCATCAAAAAGATCGCCATCAACAATTGTTTCATATAAGTTATCTCATCAAAGAGATCGCCATCAACAATTGTTTCATACAAGTTAGTTCATCAAAGAGATCGCCATCGACAATTGTTTCATACAAGTTAGTTCATCAAAGAGATCGCCATCAACAATTGTTTCATATAAGTTATCTCATCAAAGAGATCGCCATCAACAATTGTTTCACACAAGTTAGTTCATCAAAGAGATCGCCATCAACAAATGTTTCACACAAGTTAGCTCATCAAAGAGATCGCCATCAACAATTGTTTCATACAAGTTAGTTCATCAAAGAGATCGCCATCAACAATTGTTTCATACAAGTTAGTTCATCAAAGAGATCGCCATCAACAATTGTTTCATATAAGTTATCTCATCAAAGAGATCGCCATCAACAATTGTTTCACACAAGTTAGTTCATCAAAGAGATCGCCATCAACAAATGTTTCACACAAGTTAGTTCATCAAAGAGATCGCCATCAACAATTGTTTCATACAAGTTAGTTCATCAAAGAGATCGCCATCAACAATTGTTTCATATAAGTTATCTCATCAAAGAGATCGCCATCAACAATTGTTTCACACAAGTTAGTTCATCAAAGAGATCGCCATCAACAATTGTTTCACACAAGTTAGCTCATCAAAGAGATCGCCATCAACAAATGTTTCACACAAGTTAGTTCATCAAAGAGATCGCCATCAACAATTGTTTCATACAAGTTAGTTCATCAAAGAGATCGCCATCAACAATTGTTTCATATAAGTTATCTCATCAAAGAGATCGCCATCAACAATTGTTTCACACAAGTTAGTTCATCAAAGAGATCGCCATCAACAATTGTTTCACACAAGTTAGCTCATCAAAGAGATCGCCATCAACAATTGTTTCATATAAGTTATCTCATCAAAGAGATCGCCATCAACAATTGTTTCACACAAGTTAGTTCATCAAAGAGATCGCCATCAACAATTGTTTCACACAAGTTAGCTCATCAAAGAGATCGCCATCAACAATTGTTTCATATAAGTTATCTCATCAAAGAGATCGCCATCAACAATTGTTTCACACAAGTTAGCTCATCAAAGAGATCGCCATCAACAACTGTTTCACATAAGTTAGCTCATCAAAGAGATCGCCATCAACAACTGTTTCACACAAGTTAGCTCATCAAAGAGATCGCCATCAACAACTGTTTCACATAAGTAAGCTCATCAAAGAGATCGCCATCAACAACTGTTTCACACAAGTTAGCTCATCAAAGAGATCGCCATCAACAATTTGGCTCAAGTCAGATTTCATTGACATGCGCAGATAGTCTCAAGTAGTTTCACGCAGGTGCAGCAGTAATGTTTACGTTGACAAGAAATGTTCCGCACGATGGCGCTGAAATTATTCTTTGCGCTGGCCTTTACGGAGAAATAAGATAAGACTAATAGAAATAAGTAAGCAAGTCGTCGCTGCCAAAAGTACGGACATCCGGAAAGTACGGACATCCGGAAAGTACGGACATCCGGAAAGTACGGACAAATACGGACGGAAAAAAGTAGTACGGACGGACAAGGGGGTCAAAAACACAAAATGTCATTACTAAACATGGACGTCCGGTAACCCTAGGTTATTAATAATTAGGTCATCACGTCGCAGCACAGGTTTTCCTCATTGACAGACATCAGATAAATCAGCACAGGTTTTACACATGGACAGACATCAGATAAATCAGCACAGGTTTTACACATGGACAGACATCAGATAAATCAGCACAGGTTTTACACATGGACAGACATCAACAAATGTTTCAGATAAATCAGCACAGGTTTTACACATGGACAGACATCAGATAAATCAGCACAGGTTTTACACATGGACAGACATCAGATAAATCAGCACAGGTTTTACACATGGACAGACATCAGATAAATCAGCACAGGTTTTACACATGGACAGACATCAGATAAATCAGCACAGGTTTTACACATGGACAGACATCAGGTCGCGTTTTAAATAAGTGCTTTTCTTATCTTTCATTTCATTGCTAATTTTAACTGATAGAATTAATTCGGAAATAGAGAATTTTATTTTATTTACATTTTCAGGAAAACTATAATATTCAATGGTGTAATTATTGTCAAAGCGAACTTAGAAAATGCGGGTGAATTTGACTGGAACGCGTAGAAATAAGACCGTTGTCAGAAAAACAAAAATTTGGAGACTGTAGACTGTGACCCCCCCCCCCCCCCCCCCCACTACAGTATATTTTAATTTAAATATTAATTTTACTAATTTTTTCCCCCAACATAATTTGTTTTAAAAAATAAAACAAAAAGTTATTTGAAAAATATATTAGACTTGCCAAAGAAGCAGACCATTTGTAAATACTCTCAGTGCCAATAATTTTAGGCCACAAACATTAAAGCCAAGAAATTTGCAGAAACTATTCATGTTGAACCCGGTTTTTTCAACCAAGAACAAAATCAAGAATTCGTCTCAAGAAAAGTAAGTTTGCTTATGAATCTGGTCTGTTAACGTTTCTGAAGTAAGTTTGGTTATGCATCTGGTCTGTTAACGTTTCTGAAGTAAGTTTGGTTATGCATCTGGTCTGTTAACGTTTCTGAAGTAAGTTTGCTTATGAATCTGGTCTGTTAACGTTTCTGAAGTAAGTTTGCTTATGAATCTGGTCTGTTAACGTTTCTGAAGTAAGTTTGCTTATGAATCTGGTCTGTTAACGTTTCTGAAGTAAGTTTGCTTATGAATCTGGTCTGTTAACGTTTCTGAAGTAAGTTTGCTTATGAATCTGGTCTGTTAACGTTTCTGAAGTAAGTTTGCTTATGCATCTGGTCTGTTAACGTTTCTGAAGTAAGTTTGCTTATGCATCTGGTCTGTTCACGTTTCTGAAGTAAGTTTGCTTATGAATCTGGTCTGTTAACGTTTCTGAAGTAAGTTTGCTTATGCATCTGGTCTGTTAACGTTTCTGAAGTAAGTTTGCTTATGCATCTGGTCTTTTAACGTTTCTGAAGTAAGTTTGCTTATGAATCTGGTCTGTTAACGTTTCTGAAGTAAGTTTGCTTATGAATCTGGTCTGTTAACGTTTCTGAAGTAAGTTTGCTTATGCATCTGGTCTGTTCACGTTTCTGAAGTAAGTTTGCTTATGAATCTGGTCTGTTAACGTTTCTGAAGTAAGTTTGCTTATGCATCTGGTCTGTTAACGTTTCTGAAGTAAGTTTGCTTATGAATCTGGTCTGTTAACGTTTCTGAAGTAAGTTTGCTTATGAATCTGGTCTGTTAACGTTTCTGAAGTAAGTTTGCTTATGAATCTGGTCTGTTAACGTTTCTGAAGTAAGTTTGCTTATGAATCTGGTCTGTTAACGTTTCTGAAGTAAGTTTGCTTATGAATCTGGTCTATTAACGTTTCTGAAGTAAGTTTGCTTATGAATCTGGTCTGTTAACGTTTCTGAAGTAAGTTTGCTTATGAATCTGGTCTATTAACGTTTCTGAAGTAAGTTTGCTTATGAATCTGGTCTGTTAACGTTTCTGAAGTAAGTTTGCTTATGAATCTGGTCTGTTAACGTTTCTGAAGTAAGTTTGCTTATGAATCTGGTCTGTTAACGTTTCTGAAGTAAGTTTGCTTATGAATCTGGTCTATTAACGTTTCTGAAGTAAGTTTGCTTATGAATCTGGTCTGTTAACGTTTCTGAAGTAAGTTTGCTTATGAATCTGGTCTATTAACGTTTCTGAAGTAAGTTTGCTTATGAATCTGGTCTGTTAACGTTTCTGAAGTAAGTTTGCTTATGAATCTGGTCTGTTAACGTTTCTGAAGTAAGTTTGCTTATGAATCTGGTCTGTTAACGTTTCTGAAGTAAGTTTGCTTATGCATCTGGTCTGTTAACGTTTCTGAAGTAAGTTTGCTTATGAATCTGGTCTGTTAACGTTTCTGAAGTAAGTTTGCTTATGCATCTGGTCTTTTAACGTTTCTGAAGTAAGTTTGCTTATGAATCTGGTCTGTTAACGTTTCTGAAGTAAGTTTGCTTATGAATCTGGTCTGTTAACGTTTCTGAAGTAAGTTTGCTTATGAATCTGGTCTGTTAACGTTTCTGAAGTAAGTTTGCTTATGAATCTGGTCTATTAACGTTTCTGAAGTAAGTTTGCTTATGAATCTGGTCTGTTAACGTTTCTGAAGTAAGTTTGCTTATGAATCTGGTCTATTAACGTTTCTGAAGTAAGTTTGCTTATGAATCTGGTCTGTTAACGTTTCTGAAGTAAGTTTGCTTATGAATCTGGTCTGTTAACGTTTCTGAAGTAAGTTTGCTTATGAATCTGGTCTGTTAACGTTTCTGAAGTAAGTTTGCTTATGAATCTGGTCTATTAACGTTTCTGAAGTAAGTTTGCTTATGAATCTGGTCTGTTAACGTTTCTGAAGTAAGTTTGCTTATGAATCTGGTCTATTAACGTTTCTGAAGTAAGTTTGCTTATGAATCTGGTCTGTTAACGTTTCTGAAGTAAGTTTGCTTATGAATCTGGTCTATTAACGTTTCTGAAGTAAGTTTGCTTATGAATCTGGTCTGTTAACGTTTCTGAAGTAAGTTTGCTTATGAATCTGGTCTGTTAACGTTTCTGAAGTAAGTTTGCTTATGAATCTGGTCTGTTAACGTTTCTGAAGTAAGTTTGCTTATGAATCTGGTCTGTTAACGTTTCTGAAGTAAGTTTGCTTATGAATCTGGTCTGTTAACGTTTCTGAAGTAAGTTTGCTTATGAATCTGGTCTGTTAACGTTTCTGAAGTAAGTTTGCTTATGAATCTGGTCTGTTAACGTTTCTGAAGTAAGTTTGCTTATGAATCTGGTCTGTTAACGTTTCTGAAGTAAGTTTGCTTATGAATCTGGTCTGTTAACGTTTCTGAAGTAAGTTTGCTTATGAATCTGGTCTGTTAACGTTTCTGAAGTAAGTTTGCTTATGAATCTGGTCTGTTAACGTTTCTGAAGTAAGTTTGCTTATGAATCTGGTCTGTTAACGTTTCTGAAGTAAGTTTGCTTATGCATCTGGTCTGTTAACGTTTCTGAAGTAAGTTTGCTTATGAATCTGGTCTGTTAACGTTTCTGAAGTAAGTTTGCTTATGAATCTGGTCTGTTAACGTTTCTGAAGTAAGTTTGCTTATGAATCTGGTCTGTTAACGTTTCTGAAGTAAGTTTGCTTATGAATCTGGTCTGTTAACGTTTCTGAAGTAAGTTTGCTTATGAATCTGGTCTGTTCACGTTTCTGAAGTAAGTTTGCTTATGCATCTGGTCTGTTAACGTTTCTGAAGTAAGTTTGCTTATGAATCTGGTCTGTTAACGTTTCTGAAGTAAGTTTGCTTATGAATCTGGTCTGTTAACGTTTCTGAAGTAAGTTTGCTTATGAATCTGGTCTGTTAACGTTTCTGAAGTAAGTTTGCTTATGCATCTGGTCTGTTAACGTTTCTGAAGTAAGTTTGCTTATGAATCTGGTCTGTTAACGTTTCTGAAGTAAGTTTGCTTATGAATCTGGTCTGTTAACGTTTCTGAAGTAAGTTTGCTTATGAATCTGGTCTGTTAACGTTTCTGAAGTAAGTTTGCTTATGAATCTGGTCTGTTAACGTTTCTGAAGTAAGTTTGATTATGAATCTGGTCTGTTAACGTTTCTGAAGTAAGTTTGCTTATGCATCTGGTCTGTTAACGTTTCTGAAGTAAGTTTGCTTATGCATCTGGTCTGTTAACGTTTCTGAAGTAAGTTATCGTGTTGAAATGTTCAATGTCATAGTTGCTATACTGTCGTAGTTAATACTGCCACAGTTGATACTGTCCCAGTTGATACTGTCACAGTTGAGACTGCCACAGTTGATACTGTCACAGTTGATACTGCCATAGTTGATACTGCCACAGTTGATACTGCCACAGTTGATACTGTCATAGTTGATACTGCCACAGTTGATACTGTCATAGTTGATACTGTCATAGTTGATACTGCCATAGTTGATACTGTCATAGTTGATACTGCCATAGTTGATATTGTCACAGTTAATACTGTCATAGTTGATACTGCCATAGTTGATACTGTCATAGTTGATACTGCCATAGTTGATACTGTAACAGTTGATACTGTCACAGTTGATACTGTCACAGTTGATACTGCCATAGTTGATACTGCCATAGTTGATACTGTCATAGTTGATACTGCCATGTTGATACTGTCACAGTTGATACTGTCACAGTTGATACTGTCACAGTTGATACTGTCATAGTTGATACTGTCATAGTTGATACTGCCATAGTTGATACTGCCATAGTTGATACTGTCATAGTTGATACTGTCATAGTTGATACTGCCATGTTGATACTGTCACAGTTGATACTGTCACAGTTGATACTGTCACAGTTGATACTGTCACAGTTAATACTGTCATAGTTGATACTGTCATAGTTGATACTGCCATAGTTGATACTGCCATAGTTGATACTGTCACAGTTCATACTGTCACAGTTCATACTGTCACAGTTGATACTGCCATAGTTGATACTGTCATAGTTGATACTGTCATAGTTGATACTGCCATAGTTGATATTGTCACAGTTAATACTGTCATAGTTGATACTGCCATAGTTGATACTGTCATAGTTGATACTGCCATAGTTGATACTGTAACAGTTGATACTGTCACAGTTGATACTGTCACAGTTGATACTGCCATAGTTGATACTGCCATGTTGATACTGTCACAGTTGATAATGTCACAGTTGATACTGTCACAGTTGATACTGTCACAGTTGATACTGTCATAGTTGATACTGTCATAGTTGATACTGCCATAGTTGATACTGCCATAGTTGATACTGCCATAGTTGATACTGTCATAGTTGATACTGCCATGTTGATACTGTCACAGTTGATACTGTCACAGTTGATACTGTCACAGTTGATACTGTCACAGTTGATACTGTCATAGTTGATACTGTCATAGTTGATACTGCCATAGTTGATACTGCCATAGTTGATACTGTCACAGTTCATACTGTCACAGTTCATACTGTCACAGTTGATACTGCCATAGTTGATACTGTCATAGTTGATACTGTCATAGTTGATACTGCCATAGTTGATATTGTCACAGTTAATACTGTCATAGTTGATACTGCCATAGTTGATACTGTCATAGTTGATACTGCCATAGTTGATACTGTAACAGTTGATACTGTCACAGTTGATACTGTCACAGTTGATACTGCCATAGTTGATACTGCCATGTTGATACTGTCACAGTTGATAATGTCACAGTTGATACTGTCACAGTTGATACTGTCACAGTTGATACTGTCATAGTTGATACTGTCATAGTTGATACTGCCATAGTTGATACTGCCATAGTTGATACTGCCATAGTTGATACTGTCATAGTTGATACTGCCATAGTTGATACTGTCATAGTTGATACTGTCATGTTGATACTGTCATAGTTGATACTGTCATAGTTGATACTGTCATAGTTGATACTGCCATGTTGATACTGTCATAGTTGATACTGTCACAGTTGATACTGTCACAGTTGATACTGCCATAGTTGATACTGCCATGTTGATACTGTCACAGTTGATAATGTCACAGTTGATACTGTCACAGTTGATACTGTCACAGTTGATACTGTCATAGTTGATACTGTCATAGTTGATACTGCCATAGTTGATACTGCCATAGTTGATACTGCCATAGTTGATACTGTCATAGTTGATACTGCCATGTTGATACTGTCATAGTTGATACTGTCATAGTTGATACTGCCATAGTTGATACTGCCATAGTTGATACTGTCATAGTTGATACTGCCATAGTTGATACTGTCATAGTTGATACTGTCATGTTGATACTGTCATAGTTGATACTGTCATAGTTGATACTGTCATAGTTGATACTGCCATGTTGATACTGTCATAGTTGATACTGCCATAGTTGATACTGTCATAGTTGATACTGCCATGTTGATACTGTCATAGTTGATACTGCCATGTTGATACTGTCATATTTGATACTGCCATGTTGATACTGCCATGTTGATACTGCCATGTTGATACTGCCATGTTGATACTGCCATGTTGATACTGTCATAAATCCTTTGACATAATGTTCTGGCGTTTGAATGAAATCAATTTTTCTAAACTAAAATGGATTTAAACTTATTTAAAAGCATCTGTGGCTCAAGTAAAGCTAACATCTATGGTTCATGAAGGGTCAGTTGTGTGGCTCAAGTAAAGCTAACATCTATGGTTCATGAAGGGTCAGTTGTGTGGCTCAAGTAAAGCTAACATCTATGGTTCATGAAGGATCAGTTGTGTTGTTCAAGAAAAGCTCACATCTATGGTTCATGAAGGATCAGTTGTATGGCTCAAGAATGGCTCACATCTATGGTTCATGAAGGATCAGTTGTGTTGTTCAAGAAAAGCTCACATCTATGGTTCATGAAGGATCAGTTGTATGGCTCAAGAAAGGCTCACATCTATGGTTCATGAAGGATCAGTTGTGTTGTTCAAGAAAAGCTCACATCTATGGTTCATGAAGGATCAGTTGTATGGCTCAAGAAAGGCTCACATCTATGGTTCATGAAGGATCAGTTGTGTTGTTCAAGAAAAGCTCACATCTATGGTTCATGAAGGATCAGTTGTGTGGCTCAAGTAAAGCTAACATCTATGGTTCATGAAGGATCAGTTGTGTGGCTCAAGTAAAGCTAACATCTATGGTTCATGAAGGATCAGTTGTGTGGCTCAAGTAAAGCTAACATCTATGGTTCATGAAGGATCAGTTGTGTTGTTAAGGAAAAGCTCACATCTATGGTACATGAAGGATCAGTTGTGTGGCTCAAGTAAAGCTAACATCTATGGTTCATGAAGGATCAGTTGTGTGGCTCAAGAAAAGCTCACATCTATGGTTCATGAAGGATCAGTTGTGTGGCTCAAGAAAAGCTCACATCTATGGTTCATAAAGAATCAGTTGTGTGGTTCAAGAAAAGCTCACATCTATGGTTCATGAAGGATCAGTTGTGTTGTTCAAGAAAAGCTCACATCTATGGTTCATGAAGGATCAGTTGTGTGGCTCAAGAAAAGCTCACATCTATGGTTCATAAAGGATCAGTTGTGTGGTTCAAGAAAAGCTCACATCTATGGTTCATGAAGGATCAGTTGTGTGCTTCAAGAAAAGCTCACATCTATGGTTCATGAAGGATCAGTTGTGTGGTTCAAGAAAAGCTCACATCTATGGTTCATAAAGGATCAGTTGTGTGGCTCAAGTAAAGCTCACATCTATGGTTCATGAAGGATCAGTTGTATGGTTCAAGAAAAGCTCACATCTATTGTTCATGAAGGATCAGTTGTGTGGTTCAAGAAAAGCTCACATCTATGGTTCATAAAGGATCAGTTGTGTGGTTCAAGAAAAGCTCACATCTATGGTTCATGAAGGATCAGTTGTGTTGTTCAAGAAAAGCTCACATCTATGGTTCATGAAGGATCAGTTGTGTGGCTCAAGAAAAGCTAACATCTATTGTTCATAAAGGATCAGTTGTGTTGTTCAAGAAAAGCTCACATCTATTGTTCATGAAGGATCAGTTGTGTTGTTCAAGAAAAGCTCACATCTATGGTTCATGAAGGATCAGTTGTGTGGCTCAAGAAAGGCTCACATCTATGGTTCATGAAGGATCAGTTGTGTGGCTCAAGAAAAGCTCACATCTATGGTTCATGAAGGATCAGTTGTGTTGTTCAAGAAAAGCTCACATCTATGGTTCATGAAGGATCAGTTGTGTGGCTCAAGAAAGGCTCACATCTATGGTTCATGAAGATCAGTTGTGTTGTTAAAGAAAAGCTCACATCTATGGTTCATGAAGGATCAGTTGTATGGTTCAAGAAAAGCTCACATCTATGGTTCATGAAGGATCAGTTGTGTGGCTCAAGAAAAGCTCACATCTATGGTTCATGAAGGATCAGTTGTATGGCTCAAGAAAAGCTCACATCTATATCTCCAGAAAGGCTCACATCTGTCCATTAAAAGTGATGCTTTTGTGTCGACTAGATGATGCAGTGATGTATTGTGTCGACTAGATGATGCAATGATATATTGTGTCGACTAGATGATGCAGTGATGTGTTGTGTCGACTAGATGATGCAGTGACGTATTGTGTCGACTAGATGATGCAGTGACGTATTGTGTCGACTAGATGATGCAGTGATGTGTTGTGTCAACTAGATGATGCTGTGATATATTGTTTCGACTAGATGATGCAGTGATGTGTTGTGTCAACTAGATGATGCTGTGATATATTGTGTCGACTAGATAATGCAGTGATGTGTTGTGTCAACTAGATGATGCTGTGATAAATTGTGTCGACTAGATGATGCATTGATGTGTTGTGTCAACTAGATGATGCTGTGATATATTGTGTCGACTAGATGATGCAGTGATGTGTTGTGTCGACTAGATGATGCAGTGATGTATTGTGTCGACTAGATGATGCAGATGGCATTATTGCTTTTGCTATCACAAATCCCGAAAAATTTTCTTGAATAAAACGTTTCGAAGTTATGATGCCAATTAATTTTTTTGTTTTTTTATTTTAATTTTTTTTTATGTAAACTGAAGCGACTTTAATCTGAACGTTTGAATTGTTTCTTGTTTATTTAGATTTGACCATTAAAAAAATCCATTTTCATTTCAAAAAGATTTGTTTGGAATGTTCCTTATATAATATCTATAGGCATTGTTTATATTTAGCTGACACAACAAGATAGCTATTGTAGACCTCTCTTCTTCTGTCATCTCATGCACCATCATTTTAAAAAATCAAACATGAAAATGTATAGGAAGTTGTGGGGCAAATTTTTGAACTGGCTGTGGCTGGGGCGCCAACAGGGCTAAGGGTGTTCATGGAGGGCAATATGAATATTAATGCCTCTTGTCAGCAACAAGATATATTTATAATTTTTTTTTTAACTAAGCAACCTATCTGTTGAATAAATTGTAAGAATTCGGCTTGTTCGTTTACAACCTCGCACTGTTGTGTGGAAATAAGACCTCTGCACGTGCCAGTATACGATGCAGTATGCCAGGAAGTATTATATCGATTATAAAGAGCAGGAGTCACTAGTTTTAAACTTGTAATTAAGCCAGATAATACAAAATTTTTGATGAATGTCAACACCAGACCTGGAAATTAGAGGGACAAAATTTAAAACCCATACTGGCATTGGTTACATTTGTTGATAAATAGCAACCAGATACATTAGAGTGATCTCCCTTATGGTGGTTTAAAATTTAACCCCCCCCCCCCCCCAACTTTGCAAGTAACTCAGCCGAAGACAACGACCTCAGATTTAAAATGTTACACATGCTGCATAACACGCAGTGAGCTTAAAGAAGTGTGTAACAAAAAATTGCTTGCTTGCAGGCGTCCATAACATCCTTTACACCCCACCGCCCCAAACCCCGCTGTGCACAGCTTTTGAGCCAAAACCCTCCCCTTCATTCTGGATGTTTTAAATTAACGAAACATTTAGGAAATGTTGGTTAGTACCGGAAGTCATGCATCCTATCGTAATGCTTTTCATCCAGCCATTTTCTATTATTTCTTGATTTTCAAATGCGTTTATACAACTTTTCTGGAAGAGGGAAATCGAGGGAAAAAATTAGAATGATTTGAAGATCCACTGCAACAGGACAAGTCATCTACCGAATTCCGTGGACGTTTTTCATACTTTTCTTTTCTTGCCATGTTTGTTAAAAGGGCTGACTTTCTTTGGGTTTAGAATTTGTTTCTTTTTGCTAATGTATCGTGTATCTCAACCTGAAAATGGGTGCTCAAAGAAAGCATTGATTAGTTTTATTTCATACCCAGTTGAACTTTATTCAAGGCGCTAGACATATCATTCTTGCTCCAGACATCTCATTCTTGCCCCAGACATCTCATTCTTGCTACAGACATTTCATTCTTGCTACAGACATCTCATTCTTGCTCCAGACATACCATTCTTGCTCCAGACATCCCATTAATGCCCAAGGCATCTCATTGTTGCTTTCTATAAATGCACTTAACTGGACGTTCACTCCCCCCCCCCACCAGGGTGGCGGTGAGCTGCTTCTGGGGTTGCAAGGTATTGTGTTCAAAATAATTGCATCCATTATTTAGTTACTGTTGCAGGGCTTCTGAGCTGATTTAAATATATCTTTGAAACGGAGTTAGCAACAACAGCTCTTTTTTTTAAAAAGGTGTGGGGGGTAAAACTGTGTGTTTCAGGTTTATATTCTTACAATCTTTTAGCTGTTATTTATAATGTATACAACATTTTTATTTTGCTTAAAATGTCTAGTTCCGATGTGCGCATTTTGGGCTGACAGGTACTGTCAGTTCAAAATGCGCACATCTGAACTTGACAGTACCCTTCAGCCCAAAATGCGCATATCTGAACTTAATAGTTAAACAAAGTCAGAGCTGTTGTGTGGGCCCTGCAACCCCTGCGCCTGCAGGTGGCCTGAGATTCAAGGACCCAGAGTTGTTATGAGGGTGCCCCCTCTGAATGCAGGTGTGCAAAAGTGGTAAAGGGGCCTCCGAAAGTCACACGACGGCTCTGGGCAAAGATTTAATGAATTTTATATCAATTTTTTAAACCGATTTTCTCTTTTCTAGTAGGCACATAGACACAGACACCTAGACATGGACACAGACACATAGTTACAGACACAGACACATACAGATAGACACAGAAAAATTAGACGCAGACACATAGACACAGACACCTAGTCATGGACACAGACACATAGTTACAGACACATACAGATAGACACAGAAAAATTAGACGCGTAGACTATAATGTGTATTTGTTTGCTTTGTTTTTTGTTGTTGTTTTTTTAAAAAGTATTTTGTTTTGTTTCAATACTGAAAGATTCAATTACTCTTACTTTTTATTTTACTTGAATATCGTAGACATTATTTGAAATTTTTTAACGGTTTTTATAATTTGTGTAACTATTTTTGTACAAGTTGTTTTGAACATTCAGTTTTCCTCATGAGGATTGTTACGGCCTACTCTCGTTGTCTAGGGTCTTTCTTGCGTGTGACTTATTTATTACGTCTATGATTCAACTATGTCTTGGTGCGCCCTACTGGGCTGACAGCTACGGATCACCTATCATCAATCACACAATTAAGTCCACAGGTCTCTGAAGTTTCATAACTCAACCCTTTATTCCTATCATAAACAATAAATGTAGTTCCATCACAAGTCACTAACACATAATCAAATCCTCATTACACAGGTATGAACTAAACTCGCACTACAACAGGTGTTCATCACGATCTCCCCTGATCTCTTCCCACTCAACTTGTCTCCTGCCTTATATCCACTCACTTGCTTATTAGTATTTCTCTGTCATCCAATGACCATTCAGCCACAATACTACAATTCATGACATAACTCATGGACCAAAAAGTGTTCACACTAACAACAGTGATTCTCATACAAACTCTCACCATGCATGAACAACTTTTCAAACCAAAACATCACGCTAATAAATCTTGTTCACAACAAGGATCATGAGCACGTCATCCTGAAAATCACTTTAAAAAAATGATCTGCTTTTCCAATTTTAAATTTTGAAATAGAATTTCATTGATATATCTTTATGTAAGTATGAATTTATTTTTAAAAATAACACATAGAAAATATGTGAAATAATGGAATCAACAAACTTTAATTGACTTACATGCCTCGATGTCTTACCATCCGAACTGTGGACCAAAATATCCTGCTTTTAGTGATCTGTTTTAATACAAACTCTTGGGATAAATTCAACAGCTCTTGCTTATCCGTGGGATTAGCGCTAAAAGTGATATTGCGCCCCTATTCCGTGTGACGCCAAATGCTCATGAAACAAACTAAAACGGTCCTTTCAGGAGAACACGCTCCATATCGACTATTTGCATAATCGAAGCCACGGCGAAGCTGTAACTATGAATACCGATACTCATGCGTGGCTGACGAAACGGAAGTCACCGCCGCGCTGCATTACGGGAAGGCGGTTGACTCGCTTCACTCATTCGTCATCTCCATGGTTACCGCGTTAGCCGCTTTTCGTGTAGTGAACTCATGCAAAGGGAAACCACTGTATGTTTGCAATGAACAACTTTTTCCTTGCTGTCAATTGTATTAAAAAAAACAGTTTGCACTTTTGTATTTTTTCGTTGATTTAACAACATAAGAGAGATTCTAAAAATAGAAATTTAAGAAGGAAGACAGAAGCGATGAAAAATGAAAGAAGAAAGTTGAAACTTTTAGTTTAGCATTTTAAACCATTTTAATTTTATAATTTATGAGTCTAGTTTATTTATTTATTAGGTATACCCGGCATTGGTGTAGTCAACATTTCCCGGTCAAACAGAAGTTACTGAATGAGGTGCAATATTCTGAGAGTTCCGACGCTGTTTATTGATTTCAAATTAAAAGTAATAACAATAGACAAACCTTAAAAACAAAGTTGTTTGTATAAATCCTTTATGACATGTAATATAAAGAAAACTTGATAACCCATGCATACAAGTGAAGTAGTTTATAAGAATATCAATAAGTGCCCCCCCCCCCTTTTTTTTTCAAGACTCGCAACCACTCATTTTATTCTCGCCCCTGAACTATAATAATATTTTAATGTTCCACCCGCTTTTACACCGTGAATTTTGATTTCAACAACAATTTTAGAAGCAACAAAAAAACAATGTTACGGGGTGTTGGGGTGGGGTTAGGGTGGGGGTTAGGGTGGGTCTGAAATTTTGAAAGGATGCGTTGTCATCGGCGGCGAGTCTATGTGCCAAGTGTCAGCTCGATAGGTTGGCGGTAAGTGGGTCAAGTAGCCGTCCGAAGATGTTTCCAGCCCGCCACCCACGAACAAAAGTAGGTTAATATGAAGGATTTAACTAAGGTACCTTAGTTTGAATAAAGAGGAGAAACAAGTGACAGAATCAACAGATCAGCGGAACAGAATGTTCGACCACCGTTGACACGTGATAGTTTATCTAAATATAAACTGTCAACCGAACTGCTTATATCCTTACATTTCTCTGCTTCTACTCCATCCAAGCTCATCTATGACCAAATATAATGGTCCCATTCTTGATGCTACGTGCTTTGAAATGAATATATTCACTCTCGATACCATGTAATATCGAATTTTATCATGGCTCACCGACGATGGACATTCACCCAAAAACATAGTATCGATAATGTCGATACATTCATGGACTGAAACAAAGAACAGTGACCATTCCGTAGCGATGGATCATGGCGGCGAATAAAAGCTCACACCATGTTTGGTCACTATTTATCCGTTCTTATTTTTGGGAGGCCTGCAGGCAATACAGTCAATTATATCAATGTATTCAGACCGGAAATTACAGTAAAGGAATTTCGTTGTCCCCGAGATCTGCCGCCATTTATATTTGAGCATATTATTTTCACAAATCACATTTCTTCAATTTAGCATTTTTTGTGACATTTCTATGTGCGAGTTAGCACAATACTATGCAAGGAAAAAAAGTACTATACTTTATTAGATACTCTAAAGCTGTCAAGTAAATTTGTAGAATTCTATGGTTGAAAATTACAAATGAAATAAAATGATTTGGACAATTAATTGCTAATCAATTCTTTAATTCTTTATTTTTTTTTTAAATCAAGACACTCTTCTTTCAATCTTTTCTAATCTCTCTTAAATCAGACTTGAATTCATTTACCCAATTGTATTCTTCTAAATATAAATATGCCCACCGGAAGCTGCGGTAGGGCCAATGTAAACAGTCCCTGATAGCTGTTGACACGCATGCGCAATGATACAAATCTCTCAAATATGTTTTGCTTTTGGTGTGTTCTGCTTCCTTTTCGACAACTTAACCCACATATTTTATATTAATAGTACTGAGTGAAAAAAGACCGTCATGCGTGACGTCATGAGTGGTGTGTGAATTCAGGTATTTGGTTTCTCTTTAGCGGAAGGTGACTATTCTATAAATCAATAAAGAGCCATGGGTATGGCGTGGGATGTCTGTAGCACTGTCGGAAATGACTATTATTTAAAGGCCGTCAGGTAGGGTGTAGAACTATTGGTAGGCCTATTGTTTAAAGGCCGATAAGTAGGGTGTAGGACTGTCTAGAGGCCTATTGCTCAAAATACCCGGACCCGGTGTAAAAAAAACTGCACCCGGTTAAGCCCTATGATGACAGTATTGTATCTGTATATTGCCAGCAGACAATCCCGTGACGATGAGGTCAAGGTCTCTCTACAAGATGAGTTTAAGGTCTCTCTACCAAATTGGGTTGATGTCTCTGTGCCAATATGAGGTCAAGGTCTCTCTACCAAGACGAGGACGCGATCTCTCTGTCAAGATGAGGTCAAGGTCGCTCTACCAAGATGAGGTTAAGGTCTCTCCGTCAAGATGGGGTCAAGGTCACTCTGCCAAGATGAGGTCGATATCTCTCTACCAAGATGAGGTAAAGGTCTCTCTTCCAAGATGAGGTAAAGGTCTCTCTATCAAGATGAGATCAAGGTCTTTCTACCAAGATGAGGTCAAGGTCTCTCTGCCATTTAATGGATGTTAGTGGACACAATTGGATTGGATTACATGGATTCAATTCTTAATTAATATCGTATTATAGATTTGGGCTTGAAATACATCAGCACAAGTCGATTAAAACAACACATTTAATATATATATATATATATATATATATATATATATATATATATATATATATATATATATATATATAGCTAAATAAAAAGTTTTCCTTCCACTTATATGTTATTATTGATTAGTATTTTCAATAGAAACCATGCAAATATTGGCACGGGGTCACATTCATTACTATAAATGAAAATAATGAATCGAAGTCATAAGTCACAAATTGTGCCTCTCTAAAATCAATCCGTTCCCTATTATTGAGAGTAATTGAGCAATATTTGCTGAAACTGTTGGCCAAACAATCAATTCAAACACTGCAGCTATCGCACTCTAAAAAAGACAGCTGGGTCTCATGTCTACACGGTGACAGCATTGATTGCTCTTGTGGGGAATTTCTTAACGGAACACAATTTTCTGGACGATAGAAATGGGGTCTAGAAATTGAAGCTGCCTGTAAAACCTAAGAAACAATGGGGATAAAGTGATCAACCCATGGCAGTCGTTCAGATTATAAAATGATTCTGAAGATCTTTTTTACAAAACACATTCCAATGTGAGCACCTGTGAATATTATATTGCACTCAGTAACCAGTGAGAACTTGTCTGTGTTTCACTGCACTCAGTAACTAGTGAGCACTTGTATGTGTTACACTGCACTCAGTAACTAGTGAGAACTTGTCTGTGTTACACTTCACTCAGTAACTAGTGAGCACTTGTGTTACACTGCACTCAGTAACTAGTGCTTACTTGTGTTATACTGCACTAAGGAACTAGTGAATACTTGTGTTAAACTGCACTAAGTAACTAGTGAGTACTTGTGTTACACTGCACCCAGTAACTAATGAGTACTTGTGTTACACTGCACTCAGTAACTAGTGAGCACTTGTATGTGTTACACTGCACTCAGTAACTAGTGAGCACTTGTGTTACTCTGCACTCTGTAACCATGAGCACTTGTGTTACTCTGCACTCTGTAACTAGTGCGTACTTGTGTTATACTGCACTAAGGAACTAGTGAATACTTGTGTTAAACTGCACTAAGTAACTAGTGAGTACTTGTGTTACACTGCACCCAGTAACTAATGAGTACTTGTGTTACACTGCACTCAGTAACTAGTGAGAACTTGTCTGTGTTACACTGCACCCAGTAACTAATGAGTACTTGTGTTACTCTGCACTCTGTAACTAGTGAGCACTTGTGTTACTCTGCACTCTGTAACTAGTGCGTACTTGTGTTATACTGCACTAAGGAACTAGTGAATACTTGTGTTAAACTGCACTAAGTAACTAGTGAGTACTTGTGTTAAACTGCACTAAGTAACTAGTGAGTACTTGTGTTACACTGCACCCAGTAACTAATGAGTACTTGTGTTACACTGCACTCAGTAACTAGTGAGAACTTGTCTGTGTTACTCTGCACTCTGTAACTATTGAGCACTTGTGTTACTCTGCACTCTGTAACTAGTGATTCCATTGCACTCGGTTTCTGCCAGGGGTACAGTGATGTTTGCAGAAAAGAATCCAACAAATAAGGGCATGAGATCAAGTTGCAAGCAGTGGCTCGTAGAGCCAAGAATTGATTGTGATGTAATCTTTCTATAGATGTAATGATTTCATCAAAGACCTGCCCAGTTTATGGTTGTACCAAATTATGAGTCTGGGACGATAATATTCTTTGTGAAAGATGTGTCCAGATGACGTCATTGGAATGTCTTGTGTAGTCTTGTGTAGCTAACTAAATTACGTCATTTGAATGCCTTGTTTAGTTGGCTAAAGGACGTCATAGGAATGCCTTGTTTAGTTGGCTAAAGGACGTCATAGGAATGCCTTGTTTAGTTGGCTAAATGACGTCATAGGAATGCCTTGTTTAGTTGGCTAAAAGACGTCATAGGAATGCCTTGTTTAGTTGGCTAAAGGACGTCATTTGAATGCCTTGTTTAGTTGGCTAAAGGACGTCATAGGAATGCCTTGTTTAGTTGGCTAAAGGACGTCATAGGAATGCCTTGTTTAGTTGGCTAAAGGACGTCATAGGAATGCCTTGTTTAGTTGGCTAAAGGACGTCATAGGAATGCCTTGTTTAGTTGGCTAAATGACGTCATAGGAATGCCTTGTTTAGTTGGCTAAAGGACGTCATAGGAATGCCTTGTTTAGTTGGCTAAAGGACGTCATAGGAATGCCTTGTTTAGTTGGCTAAAGGGCGTCATAGGAATGCCTTGTTTAGTTGGCTAAAGGACGTCATAGGAATGCCTTGTTTAGTTGGCTAAAGGACGTCATAGGAATGCCTTGTTTAGTTGGCTAAAGGACGTCATAGGAATGCCTTGTTTAGTTGTCTAAAGGACGTTATAGGAATGTCTTGTTTAGTTTGCTAAATCACGTCATAGGTATGTCTTGTTTAGTTGACTTAATGACGTCATTAGAAGGCCTTGTTTAGCTGACTTAATGCTATGAGGTTGGAAAAGGGGAGGCAATAAAATGTAGTGATTTAGCGAGTGAATATAAATCACGTATTTTAAATAACAACTTTAAGTAAATTGCTTGTAAGCAATCTTGTTTCCTTTAGCTTTTTGGACATTTCATGTTCTGTTGTGCTTTACAACGGTGCAGAAATAACACAGGCAACGAAATATACATGAATCTAAATGTAATTCAAATTCAAACAGCACCAGAAGCACACAAACATCATTTTTGTAAGAGTAGTTTTTAGTTATTATTATGTTTCTTCTTGTGTTAAAAATCAGTAACAAAATTAGACCATCGAAACATGCACTCAAAAGGTGTTAAAACATGCAATCACAAGGTGTTTAAACATGCAATCACAAGGTGTTTAAACTTGCAATCAAAAGGTGTTAAAAGATGCAATCACAAGGTGTTAAAAGGTGCAATCACAAGGTGTTAAAAGATGCAATCACAAGGTGTTAAAAGATGCAATCACAAGGTGTTTAAACATGCAATCACAAGGTGTTAAAGATGTAATCACAAGGTGTTAAAAGATGCAATCACAAGGTGTTTAAACATGCAATCACAAGGTGTTAAAAAATGTAATCCAAAAGTGTTAAAAGATGCAATTCAAGGATGTTTGATTATAGAAAAGTCAGCCAAGACTTGAAGAGACGTATCAGATGTCTCGTTTTGTCTCAATTCAAAAAGCCTTGAACAATATTTTATTGCAGCTATGACAAATACATCTTGTTAAACATGTTGCGATCAGTTGTCTCGGTGTGTTTTATGATGAGCACACATGTACGCCTGGGCTCTGATCTGTTGACCTACAAATGACTATCATCAACCAACGTTGAACTAATCATCATATTTTCTGTGAACACCGTGCATTGGGTCAACAACTCATGGGGTCGGAGACCACGATGGTTGTGTCATGTCCTTAGCTATAATTTCATTAGGAGAAAGGGTCGTTCGTGTGATCAATGCATTGTGGCAAGCTGCTCAAGACACAAGCAAACACGCTCTGCAAACTCGGAGACTTCCAGCTCTAAGCCGTCTCTTTATGGGCTGGTGAAGAGATTTTTTTCCCACGAACAATGCTAACTGACAGAGTCTTTTGAATGACGTCAAACAAATATCTGACGTCAGCTTATTGAAGTGGGACTTGGACCAATCAATCAACGAGCCCCCCCCCCTCCCCTAGAACGGGGAGCAGAAGGCAAGGGGGTGGGGTGGGTGGGTGCAGGCTCTTCGTTGAAACAAAAAAATCCACTTATCGGCGGGGTTTTGTTTACCGATTACTTTGTGGCCAGCCGTGGAGGAGGGAAGGACCCGTTTATAAAGTATACCGGAAATGAGATCGGATTGGAGGCTTGGGTCGAAACCGAGGCTCAAGTTAATCTATGTAGGCTTTTTACTCGCTTGCAGTCAACAGCAGTCACGGTTATGTGAAAAGTACGCACTTTAACACAGAGTAGAAATGTTGTATTAGTATTATGTTTGACAAATTGTGCTGCTATTTAATTTTTTTATCACCAAAAAGTATGTAAGAATTAAGTCTGCTGCTTACGCTTATACAAACACGTAGAGAGCGCAAAGCTTATGCGACTCAATGCAACACCCAACAACCGTGTCTAGTACTTAAATGTTGTAGCCTTTCACACAAGGAATAATAGCAGAGAACCAACTCTGTCAGCCAGATTTGAGTTCATCTGAACAAGTGTAAATTAACTGTAAAACTTTTTAAACATTCGCTCACCGTGTCAAGTTGATTGCTCGTGATGTAGGAACAACAACTCAACTGAGCCCAGGGATGACGTAGTTGGCCCTAGTAGTTAGTATATCCAACAACATAGTGGAGAAATACTTTCTTTATTTTCTCTCTCCCATTATTACAAGAATCCACGGTTTCTTTAAGACACTGTCCCCCAAAACCTCCCGGAAAAAATGTGTCAAACAATTTTTTTAAAAAATTAAAAAAATAAACATGAAAAGAAACTTTAAAAAAGACCAAAGTGTCCTTTGTATGACATTTTGTAAAATAATTGGACCTGATGCACTTAACCGATTAAGGTTAGTGGAACCAATAAATATCAATATAATCGATATGCTTGATAATCTGTATATTTAAGGTTAATCTTGTTGCATGCTTGCAAAATTTGATTATAAATATCGTGCTGTTCCGAAACTTGGCTGCTCCTGATCATAAGCCGAAGTGTTACTTCCTGTTGTGTGCATGTATCGCTATTTTTATTTTTTATTTTATTGAAACTTCCCAGAGTTAAAAACTTTAATAACACGGTATTATCTAACTACGTCCACACCAATATCAATATCTACAATTTTGATATAGTTCTGGCTAAATATCAAACACGTGCAATCTATTTTCAAATTCTATTTCATCATAAAAGCATGACCTTTTAGTAAAGGTTGGTGTTCATTATAAACTGTATGATGGCACTATGCTTTAACAATACAGTTATTAGAATAATTTTAAATGTACTCCAAGTGTGGCGTAACTAGTGTTAGTGGCGCCCTGGGTGGACCAATATTTTTCCCGTGCTCCATTTCGCGATAAAAACTTTGCATTTGTCCGAAAAAGCCCCCAATATAAAAATATATAAATATAAAATGGGCACCTGTGTGGACCACCCCTTCCGTCATTTTTACACCACTGGCAGAAGCGTAACTGTATGGTTTTGCGCAAGACATTCCATTTTACACCCCTCCAACTCTGATACCCATTATTTTAAACCATTAAATACCTTCAAAGCTCATTTTGCCCCCCCCCCCCAAACTAGTTTAGCGCCTGGGAACATCTTCCCCCCCCCTCTGCCCCTTAGCATAGGGGCACAGGGCACTGACTTACAATACAGACCGGGGAAAGTTGGCGAAACTTGTAGCACCATCCAAGAGTAAATCTTGTGACAGACAGTACATGCAGTGACTTGTGACAGACAGTACATGCAGTGACTTGTGACAGGCAGTACATGCAGTGACTTGTGACAGGCAGTACATGCAGTGACTTGTGACAGGCAGTACATGCAGTGACTTTTGACGGACAGTATATCCAGTGACTTGTGACGGACAGTGCATGCAGTGACTTGTGACGGACAGTACATGCAGTGACTTGTGACAGACAGTACATGCAGAGACTTGTGACAGACAGTACATGCAGTGACTTGTGACGGACAGTACATGCAGTGACTTGTGACGGACAGTGCATGCAGTGACTTGTGACGGACAGTGCATGCAGTGACTTGTGACGGACATTGCATGCAGTGACTTGTGACAGACAGTAGATGCAGTGACTTGTGACGGACAGTACATGCAGTGACTTGTGACGGACAGTACATGCAGTGACTTGTGACGGACAGTACATGCAGTGACTTGTGACAGACAGTACATGCCGTGACCAGACTAAGATAAGGCGATCTGAAAACGTGTCAATTAATTGAGTGGACCACCACTATGACGTGAGGTTAGAGTCCATTGTATCGGATCTCGTGTTAATAACAGGGTTGTGCGATAGCATTTTTTAAAAAAAATATTCCCTACGAATAGCGTTGACTTTTTTTTTAAAAAGTCCCTACGAATTGCGTTGAATTCTTTTTTTTTTAAGTCCCTACGAATAGCGTCGACTTTTTTTTTAAAAAGCCCCTACGAATAGCGTTGACTTAAAAAAAAATATTACATACGCATAGCGTTGACTTTTAAAAAAAAAGAATTTGGAATGCAGGAGACTTCGTAAAAACAACGGATTTTTAAACCTCATCTAGTTGTCTTGAAGTTGGAATAGTTTTTTTTTGTTGTTGTTTGTTCTGGTTTTATCATTGTGTTGTCCATGTTGTGCTGAACATATTGTGTTGTGTATATTGTGTTGAACATATTGTTTTGTACATATTGTGTTGTAATTATTGTAACTATCAAACTGTAACAAAAAGTAGCATACATTTATGGTTTAAGAATGTATTGCATTCTATGTATTCACTTATTTAACACACCATTGTAGTGTCAGTGTCAGTTTCCAGAAAAATAGATTACCCCAAAAATAGGTTTCCCGAAAAATAACCAAAAAAATAGGTTCCCCGAAAAATAACCGCAAAAATAGGTTCCCCGAAAAATAACCAAAAAATAGGTTCCCCGAAAAATAACCGAAAAAATAGGTTCCTCGAAAAATAACCAAAAAATAGGTTCCCCGAAAAATAACCGAAAAAAATTGGTTCTTCGAAACGCCTCAGTTCTGTATTTAGTACTGTATTCTATGATAACAAATGTATTTAGTACTGTATTCTATGATAACAAATGTATTTAGTACTGTATTCTATGATAACAAATGTATTTAGTACTGTATTCTATGATAACAAATGTATTTAGTACTGTATTCTATGATAACAAATGTATTTAGTACTGTATTCTATGATAACAAATGTATTTAGTACTGTATTCTATGATAACAAATGTATTTAGTACTGTATTCTATGATAACAAATGTATTTGTTTATAATATTTTCCCCAGCTAATGTCCGTCTTGCTATTTATTATTAATGACCTGAAAGTTTCGCGAAATAGTGCTACACTAATTGTTCTCAAAACTACAGTGGTTTTGTCTCAGCACTACGGTTGTTTTTGTCTCAACACTACGAGGGCTTTGTCTCAACACTACGGTGGTTTAGTTTCATCACTACGGTGGTTTTTGTCTCAACACTACGGTGGTTTTGTTTCATCACTACGGTGTTTTTTGTCTTTAAATCTACCGACCTTCGCTTCCAGCCCTGCCTAGTAGGCGTTCAGCACTCTCAGTTTTGTTAGATTGCTTCCTGATCAAACCGAAATCCTCTATCGATCGAACCCTCTTGCAATAAATGTTTAATCACGAGTATCGATTACCAATATTGCCAAATCTATAACAACTTATGCAGGTTAAGACACAAAGTTAAAAGCAACAAAAACACGTAACAACAAAAATTAAATGCAGATATTATTGTTTAGTTTCAAATATAGATATGTGTTAGATATTTGATATAGTAATGAGAACTATATTTATATATTGATTTATATATAACGTTAAGGAATCCATTAGCTATGATCTACAACAGAGACCTACAAACATATCGAGTTTATATCTATGGAAGCTACTCATCTCTAGGCAGTGGCGTAGCGAGCTTAACTCGCGCCCGGGGCACAATACCTTTTTAGCGCCCCCCCCCTAGTACCTTTTTAGCGCCCCCCCCTATTCCAAAACCAGACAATATTATAGTAAAATATACCATTTGGCGCCCCTTTGTGAGTAGCGCCCGGGGCATGATGCCCCCCTTGCCCCCCTCACTACGCCACTGTCTCTAGGCTGCTATGTAGAGTTATGCTCATTTCACAGGATCAAATTTTTGTCAAATCTCTTTTTAACCCATTCTGTTATGTTACAAAATAGCGCCGTCAAAAAGAAAGTTGACGAAAATTCGATCGTGTGAAGTGAGCACTGTGATCGCGTGAAGTGAGCACTGTGATCGTGTGAAGTGAGCACTGTGATCGTGTGAAGTGAGCACTGTGATCGTGTGAAGTGAGCACTGTGATCGTGTGAAGTGAGCACTGTGATCGTGTGAAGTGAGCACTGTGATCGTGTGAAGTGAGCACTGTGATCGTGTGAAGTGAGCACTGTGATCGTGTGAAGTGAGCACTGTGATCGTGTGAAGTGAGCACTGTGATCGTGTGAAGTGAGCACTGTGCAGGAAAATGATTAGCAAGTGTTGTGGCGTACAGCCATATTTCTTTCAGATGTACAATTAAAAGTTAAACAAAAAATCCTACAGTTCTTGTGAGATCAAATGATGAAGAGAAATCTGGAGAAGGAAAGAGAATTGTCAACATTGTAAATACTAAGAACTGACACAAAGAACTGACACTAAAAACTGACACTAAGAACTGACACTAAGAACGCATTATTTCATTTTACTATTTAGTAAAGTGCGCTCAAAAAGAAATTTGAAGCAAAATTTTAACGTGTGAACTGAAAAAAAATTCAACCAAATCTCCGTTCGATCAAATTTCCGTCGATCAATTTTCCCGTCGACGAAATTTCTTTCGATCAAATTTCCGGTAACCTTCTTTTCCCCGCCAATTTGCTTTTAAATTGTTAGTTAAACAATACATATATTATGACATAATTCTTTAACATAATGGGAATCAAATAAAATACTATCCATCAAGTTATGCAAACTGATTATCTCCTTTTTCAAATCAACTTATTTTGAAAGAGTTAAAAGGAACAACGTAAAAGGCTTTCAAACAGAGTGACAACTTTGAAGATATTACAGCGAAAGTAAAGAATGTTTAGGAAACTTTTTTTTAAAAAAATATGATTATAACTTTTTTTTAAAATGCCACTACTCTTTAAGTTTAATAAAAAAAAAATCATTATTTTTAAACAGTTTTTTTTTTTTTTTTAATAGATTTTGTACCAGGGGAGAATACCCTTAATTATTATTCAAATAGTTAAACGTCTGCTATTTCAACGATTTAATTCCCCTTGTTGGCTGTACGTTGATCTCAAATCTATGAGAGCCCACATCCATGAAAATTCCATTTCATCGGTATGAATAGTTGGTAACTGTAACGAGTAAATAGCATCAATGGTAATGAGTCAATGTTATAAAAATTTAACCGTTCTTAATCTTTTGTGGACAAGTGGTGAAGAGACATTTGACAATTTTAAATTTATATATATAGCTTGTGCAAATATATATAAGGTATTCATAAACTCGAGAAATTGCATTTCTTGGGGACTATTTCCTTTATTTGGTTCTGTGCTGCAAAATCAGCAATGCTAGAAGAAAATATATCCTAACAGAATGTTAAGAAAAAGGAATATGTCTGAAGATTCAAATAGTACAGATTACCAATGTCCTGACTAACATTGAACTACACAGCGAACAAATAGACATGTTATAACAAAAGTATTAACTAACAATACAGCTGCATGATGGCCGTATAAAACCAGTTATACAAATGAAATTATTATTTTAAAAATTTTTAATTATTAAAAAGGTGTGAGATGTGAGGGCCAACATATAGATGTGAGGACCAACATACAGGTGTGAGATGTGAGGGCCAACATACAGGTGTGAGATGTGAGGTCCAACATACAGGTGTGAGATGTGAGGGCCAACATATAGATGTGAGGACCAACATACAGGTGTGAGATGTGAAGGCCAAAATACAGGTGTGAGATGTGAGGGTCAGCATACAGGTGTGAGATGTGAGGGCCAACATACAGGTGTGAGATGTGAGGGTCAACATATAGATGTGAGGACCAACATACAGGTGTGAGATGTGAAGGCCAACATACAGGTGTGAGATGTGAGGGTCAACATACAGGTGGGAGATGTGACGGCCAACATACAGGTGTGAGATGTGAGGGCCAACATACATGTGTGAGATGTGAGGGCCAACATACAGGTGTGAGATGTGAAGGCCAACATATAGATGTGAGGACCAACATACAGGTGTGAGATGTGAGGGCCAACATACAGGTGTAAATGTGAGGACTAACAGATAGGTCTAGAAATTCCTACTGTACTGTCGTTCATGTATTATGTCAATATCAGATGCACAGATAATAGGACAGCTAGTACAATGTTTTAAAGCATTACAGCCGTCAGTTTAAAAAGTTTAATACATTTTGCTATCAATTCATCGCTGCGTCTTCTTAATACAAAAGCGCACGACAGAATGTCTAGTAATTTAATCAGTCTGATAACGTTTTCAAACACATTCACCATTTCCTATGTTAGAATTTAGCACTTGGCAGGATAGTTATCCTCCTAAACATATTTTACGTATATTCGCTGGTTGGATACTGGTGTATCAATAGCTTATATGTACATTGCAGTATGCATAATAATAACAACGATATAACGGTTCGTCTTATTCTTACCTATCCACTGGAACCTAATTCCATTTAAGAATTCTGCGCGCGGCGCATGTTCAGCTATCACAATATCATGGTTACAAGTCAAATTGACAGCTGTATGTTCAACCATCACAATATCATGGTTACAAGTCAAATTGACAGCTGTATGTTCAGCCATCACAATATCATGGTTACAAGTCAAATTGACAGCTGTATGTTCAGCCATCACAATATCATGGTTACAAGTCAAATTGACAGCTGTATGTTCAGCCATCACAATATCATGGTTACAAGTCAAATTGACAGCTGTATGTTCAGCCATCTCAATATCATGGTTACAAGTCAAATTGACAGCTGTATGTTCAGCCATCACAATATCATGCTTACAAGTCAAATTGACAGCTGTATGTTCAACAATCGCAATATCATGGTTACAAGTCAAATTGACAGCTGTATGTTCAGCCATCACAATATCATGGTTACAAGTCAAATTGACAGCTGTATGTTCAGCCATCACAATATCATGGTTACAAGTCAAATTGACAGCTGTATGTTCAACCATCGCAATATCATGGTTACAAGTCAAATTGACAGCTGTATGTTCAACCATCGCAATATCATGGTTACAAGTCAAATTGACAGCTGAATGTTCAACCATCACAATATCATGGTTACAAGTCAAATTGACAGATGAATGTTCAGCCATCACAATATCATGGTTACAAGTCAAATTGACAGCTGTATGTTCAGCCATCACAATATCATGGTTACAAGTCAAATTGACAGCTGTATGATCAACCATCGCAATATCATGGTTACAAGTCAAATTGACAGCTGTATGTTCAACCATCGCAATATCATGGTTACAAGTCAAATTGACAGCTGAATGTTCAACCATCACAATATCATGGTTACAAGTCAAATTGACAGCTGAATGTTCAGCTATCACAATATCATGGTTACAAGTCAAATTGACAGCTGTATGTTCAGCCATCACAATATCATGGTTACAAGTCAAATTGACAGCTGTATGTTCAACCATCGCAATATCATGGTTACAAGTCAAATTGACAGCTGTATGTTCAACCATCGCAATATCATGGTTACAAGTCAAATTGACAGCTGAATGTTCAACCATCACAATATCATGGTTACAAGTCAAATTGACAGCTGAATGTTCAACCATCACAATATCATGTTTACAAGTCAAATTGACAGCTGAATGTTCAACCATCGCAATATCATGGTTACAAGTCAAATTCACAGCTGTATGTTCAACCATCGCAATAGCATGGTTACAAGTCAAATTGACAGCTGTATGTTCAGCCATCACAATATCATGGTTACAAGTCAAATTGACAGCTGTATGTTCAACCATCGCAATAGCATGGTTACAAGTCAAATTGACAGCTGTATGTTCAACCATCGCAATATCATGGTTACAAGTCAAATTGACAGCTGTATGTTCAGCCATCACAATATCATGGTTACAAGTCAAATTGACAGCTGAATGTTCAACCATCACAATATCATGGTTACAAGTCAAATTGACAGCTGTATGTTCAGTCATCGCAATATCATGGTTACAAGTCAAATTGACAGCTGTATGTTCAACCATCACAGTATCATGGTTACAAGTCAAATTGACAGCTGTATGTTCAACCATCACAGTATCATGGTTACAAGTCAAATTGACAGCTGTATGTGCAACCATCACAATATCATGGTTACAAGTCAAATTGACAGCTGTATGTTCAGCCATCACAATATCATGGTTACAAGTCAAATTGACAGCTGTATGTTCAACCATCACAATATCATGGTTACAAGTCAAATTGACAGATGTATGTTCAACCATCGCAATATCACGGTTACAGGTCAAATTGACAGCTGTATGTTCAACCATCGCAATATCATGGTTACAAGTCAAATTGACAGCTGTATGTTCAACCATCGCAATATCATGGTTACAAGTCAAATTGACAGCTGTATGTTCAACCATCACAATATCATGGTTACAAGTCAAATTGACAGCTGTATTTTCAACCATCACAATATCATGGTTACAAGTCAAATTGACAGCTGTATGTTCAACCATCACAATATCATGGTTACAAGTCAATTGACAGCTGTATGTTCAACCATCACAATATCATGGTTACAAGTCAAATTGACAGCTGTATGTTCAACCATCACAATATCATGGTTAAAAGTCAAATTGACAGCTGTATGTTCAACCATCACAATATCATGGTTACAAGTCAAATTGACAGCTGAATGTTCAACCATCACAATATCATGGTTACAAGTCAAATTGACAGCTGAATGTTCAACCATCACAATATCATGGTTACAAGTCAAATTGAAAGCTGAATGTTCAACCATCACAATATCATAGTTACAAGTCAAATTGACAGCTGAATGTTCAACCATCGCAATATCATGGTTACAAGTCAAATTGACAGCTGTATGTTCAGCCATCGCAATATCATGGTTACAAGTCAAATTGACAGCTGTATGTTCAGCCATCACAATATCATGGTTACAAGTCAAATTGACAGCTAAAATGTTCAACCATCACAATATCATGGTTACAAGTCAAATTGACAGCTGAATGTTCAACCATCACAATATCATGGTTACAAGTCAAATTGACAGCTGTATGTTCAACCATCACAATATCATGGTTACAAGTCAAATTGACAGCTGTATGTTCAACCATCACAATATCATGGTTACAAGTCAAATTGACAGCTGAATGTTCATCCATCACAATATCATGGTTACAAGTCAAATTGACAGCTGTATGTTCAACCATCACAATATCATGGTTACAAGTCAAATTGACAGCTGTATGTTCAACCATCACAATATCATGGTTACAAGTCAAATTGACAGCTGAATGTTCAACAATAACAATATCATCATTACAAGTCAAATTGACAGCTGTATGTTCAACCATCACAATATCATGGTTACAAGTCAAATTGACAGCTGAATGTTCAACCATCACAATATCATGGTTACAAGTCAAATTGACAGCTGTATGTTCAACCATCACAATATCATGGTTACAAGTCAAATTGACAGCTGAATGTTCAAACATCACAATATCATGGTTACAAGTCAAATTGACAGCTGTATGTTCAGCCATCACAATATCATGGTTACAAGTCAAATTGACAGCTGTATGTTCAGCCATCACAATATCATGGTTACAAGTCAAATTGACAGCTGTATGTTCAACCATCACAATATCATTGTTACAAGTCAAATTGACAGCTGAATGTTCAACCATCACAATATCATGGTTACAAGTCAAATTGACAGCTGAATGTTCAACCATCACAATATCATGGTTACAAGTCAAATTGACAGCTGAATGTTCAACCATCACAATATCATGGTTACAAGTCAAATTGACAGCTGAATGTTCAACCATCACAATATCATGGTTACAAGTCAAATTGACAGCTGAATGTTCAACCATCACAATATCATGGTTACAAGTCAAATTGACAGCTGAATGTTCAACCATCACAATATCATGGTTACAAGTCAAATTGACAGCTGAATGTTCAACCATCACAATATCATGGTTACAAGTCAAATTGACAGCTGAATGTTCAACCATCACAATATCATGGTTACATGTCAAATTGACAGCTGTATGTTCAACCATCGCAATATCATGGTTACAAGTCAAATTGACAGCTGTATGTTCAGCCATCACAATATCATGGTTACAAGTCAAATTGACAGCTGAATGTTCAACCATCACAATATCATGGTTACAAGTCAAATTGCCAGCTGTATGTTCAACCATCACAATATCATGGTTACAAGTCAAATTGACAGCTGTATGTTCAACCATCACAATATCATGGTTACAAGTCAAATTGACAGCTGTATGTTCAACCATCGCAATATCGTGGTTACAAGTCAAATTGACAGCTGTATGTTCAACCATCGCAATATCATGGTTACAAGTCAAATTGACAGCTGTATGTTCAACCATCACAATATCATGGTTACAAGTCAAATTGACAGCTGTATGTTCAACCATCGCAATATCATGGTTACAAGTCAAATTGACAGCTGAATGTTCAACCATCACAATATCATGGTTACAAGTCAAATTGACAGCTGTATGTTCAACCATCACAATATCATGGTTACAAGTCAAATTGACAGCTGTATGTTCAACCATCACAATATCATGGTTACAAGTCAAATTGACAGCTGAATGTTCAACAATAACAATATCATCATTACAAGTCAAATTGACAGCTGTATGTTCAACCATCACAATATCATGGTTACAAGTCAAATTGACAGCTGAATGTTCAACCATCACAATATCATGGTTACAAGTCAAATTGACAGCTGTATGTTCAACCATCACAATATCATGGTTACAAGTCAAATTGACAGCTGAATGTTCAAACATCACAATATCATGGTTACAAGTCAAATTGACAGCTGTATGTTCAGCCATCACAATATCATGGTTACAAGTCAAATTGACAGCTGTATGTTCAGCCATCACAATATCATGGTTACAAGTCAAATTGACAGCTGTATGTTCAACCATCACAATATCATTGTTACAAGTCAAATTGACAGCTGAATGTTCAACCATCACAATATCATGGTTACAAGTCAAATTGACAGCTGAATGTTCAACCATCACAATATCATGGTTACAAGTCAAATTGACAGCTGAATGTTCAACCATCACAATATCATGGTTACAAGTCAAATTGACAGCTGAATGTTCAACCATCACAATATCATGGTTACAAGTCAAATTGACAGCTGAATGTTCAACCATCACAATATCATGGTTACAAGTCAAATTGACAGCTGAATGTTCAACCATCACAATATCATGGTTACAAGTCAAATTGACAGCTGAATGTTCAACCATCACAATATCATGGTTACAAGTCAAATTGACAGCTGAATGTTCAACCATCACAATATCATGGTTACATGTCAAATTGACAGCTGTATGTTCAACCATCGCAATATCATGGTTACAAGTCAAATTGACAGCTGTATGTTCAGCCATCACAATATCATGGTTACAAGTCAAATTGACAGCTGAATGTTCAACCATCACAATATCATGGTTACAAGTCAAATTGCCAGCTGTATGTTCAACCATCACAATATCATGGTTACAAGTCAAATTGACAGCTGTATGTTCAACCATCACAATATCATGGTTACAAGTCAAATTGACAGCTGTATGTTCAACCATCACAATATCATGGTTACAAGTCAAATTGACAGCTGTATTTTTAACCATCACAATATCATGGTTACAAGTCAAATTGACAGCTCTATGTTCAACCATCACAATATCATGGTTACAAGTCAAATTGACAGCTGTATGTTCAACCATCAGAATATCATGGTTACAAGTCAAATTGACAGCTGTATGTTTAACCATCACAATATCATGGTTACAAATAAAACACTGCCTAATATAATTCATGCACAGAAATCGTCCATAACTAACACCTAACTATTGCATTCTTCAACACAGAAATATAAATGACTATTTACTTATATTAACAAAGCGTCCAAAATGGCCCGGTAAACAAAAATAATAATAATAAATTTCATTTAAAAAAACACGCTTCATTCCTATTTAAGGCTCTAAGCGCTATAAATATACAAAAGCAACAATACAAAATCTACAACCAAGCCAATGGACAATACAAGGCAATGGACAATACAAGCCAATGGACAATACAAGGCAATGGACAATACAAGGCAATGGACAATACAAGGCAATGGACAATACAAGGCAATGGACAATACAAGGCAATGGACAATACAAGGCAATGGACAATACAAGCCAATGGACAATACAAGGCAATGGACAATACAAGGCAATGGACAATACAAGTCAATGGACAATACAAGCCAATGGACAATACAAGCCAATGGACAATACAAGCCAATGGACAATACAAGTCAATGGACAATACAAGCCAATGGACAATACAAGCCAATGGACAATACAAGTCAATGGACAATACAAGCCAATGGACAATACAAGCCAATGGACAATACAAGCCAATGGACAATACAAGGCAATGGACAATACAAGCCAATGGACAATACAAGGCAATGGACAATACAAGGCAATGGACAATACAAGGCAATGGACGATACAAGGCAATGGACAATACAAGCCAATGGACAATACAAGGCAATGGACAATACAAGCCAATGGACAATACAAGGCAATGGACAATACAAGGCAATGGACAATACAAGGCAATGGACGATACAAGGCAATTGACGATACAAGGCAATGGACAATACAAGCCAATGGACAATACAAGCCAATGGACATACAAGCCAATGGACAATACAAGCCAATGGACAATACAAGTCAATGGACAATACAAGGCAATGGACAATACGAGCCAATGGACAATACAAGCCAATGGACAATACAAGCCAATTGACAATACAAGCCAATGGACAATACAAGGCAATGAACAATACAAGCCAATAGACAATTCAAGCCAATGGACAATACAAGCCAATGGACAATACAAGGCAATGGACAATACAAGCCAATGGACAATACAAGGCAATGGACAATACAAGGCAATGGACAATACAAGCCAATGGACAATACAAGCCAATGGACAATACAAGGCAATGGACAATACAAGCCAATGGACAATACAAGTCAATGGGCAATACAAGGCAATGGACAATACAAGCCAATGGACAATACAAGGCAATGGACAATACAAGCCAATGGACGATACAAGCCAGTGGACAATACAAGACAATGGACAATACAAGCCAATGGACAATACAAGCCAATAGACAATACAAGCCAATATACATCAAGGAATATGAGCAAGCTCCTTGGAAACAAGGATGTAGACCAAATCACCCCAGCTGGTGAGTGCGAAAAAGATGTGTTTTCAATTCAGTTTTGAAAGACTGCAGTGTCTGGCTGCTTCTGAGAGCGACGTGAAAGACGTTCCAGATACTTGGGCCAGCAAAAGCGAAATGCGTCTTCCGTAGGCCTGAAGGCGAACTCGCGGTATCCAGAGTTTGCTACTATCGGATGAGCGGAGGGTGTACATAAGGCGTCATAAGCACTTTGAGATAGGACGACGGCAAGGTCAAGCAAGCAGCGGTAGCACAGAGTTGCAATTTTGTACTCTATGCGAGCGCGGTCCGGCAGCCAATGCAGTTCTCTCAGAAGAGTTTTAACATGGTCGAATTTGCGTTTACGAAGAACAATTCGAGCCGCTTTAGAGTAAGGGATAGTGTGTTGTTTACAGATTACATACAGTTATTTTAATTGTGGGCTGGTAGGTTTGACATAGCATGAAACATATACATACAGTTATTTTAATCGTGCAATGATTTTTTTTATTTACATGGAAAAGGGTGGGAAGAAGTGTAGCTATGATATTTTGCGCCCTGGGACGAACTATAAAATTCACGCCCCTGTACCTTGGCCCCCCAAGCCTCATTTTGGCACCCTTGTACCTTGGCGCCCGGGAGATATGTACCCCCTGCTTCCCCTCACTAGGCCTCTGGGGAGTGAATTTTCGACCAACTGAGGAGTGTTTTCATGGAAAGGGCGGCGAAAATATTGGCCCGCCCCGGGTGGAAATAACCCTAGCTACGCCCCTGTGTCGTTGATTATGTAATCAAAATGTTTGTCTCATTTAAATATGTAGGTCTACTTGAAATGTCTGTCTGATATAATGATAATGCAAGCCCACTTGAAATGTATGTCTAATACAATGCTTATGTAGGTCAATTTGAAATGTCTGTCTGATTTAATATAATGATTATGAAAATTCTGTCTGGTATGATATTTTTAGGTCTTCTTGAAATTTGAGTCTGATATAATGATTATTTAGGCCTTCTTGAAATTAGTGTTTCATACGCTGAATATGCCTTAATTTTTTTTTTTGTCTCAACCAATGATTATAATGGCTGAGATTTTGATTTCGCGGTGGGGTAGGTTGTTGTCTGCTAAAAGTGGCAGTGAACATAATTCGCAAAAGTTCTGACTCTGTCATAGTCAATCAACCCTATCATCCAATAACAACTACTAACTATTCGCCAGCTAAGTTGGAATTAAGTGGCCATGGCTACGTGTTAGAAATACGAGACTTTGAATTTATAACAGAGCCACTCTGTGTGAATTACGCTACGTGCCTGGCCTTCGTGTAAGCGCGTTCACCTTGATAAGAACAATCTCGCCCTAATTTCTACAAAATCCTGGCAACACAAAAGGAGGTTTACAGTACGCCTGGAGCAGGTCGTCTCGACAACACTGGATAACCTGTCACAACCATTGGATAACTTGTTACACATTTGATAACATTTTACAACTTTGGCATAGATTGTTACAGCACTGGATAACTTGTACTGCTGTTGTATAACTTGCAAAAAAAGTATTGGATAACTTGCAACAACTATTGAATAGCTTGCAACAACTAGTGGATAACTTGCAAAAACTATGGCTTACACAAGCGTCAGCAAGGATTTACCGGACATCGAGGTCAGTTGTACTTTTAATTTTATGAAACATTTAAAGTTGATCTAATTCTTTGTGCTTACATGTGAGATGCTTAGCTTTGTTGGATAGCTGCATAGCTTTATTGGATAGCTGCATAGCTTTATTAGATAGCTGCATAGCTTTGTTGAATAGCTGCATAGCTTTGTTGAATGGATGCATAGTTTTGTTGGATAGCTGCATAGCTTTGTTGAATAGCTGCATAGCTTTGTTGAATAGCTGCATAGCTTTGTTGGATAGCTGCATAGCTTTATTGAATAGCTGCATAGCTTTGCTGAATAGCTGCAGTGGTCACTTGTCAACGAGAAATATTATAGGACGTTAAAGCCGCTAATGGAAAACACGTGGGGGGAATGTGGTGGGGGTCATCTCAGGGCACATGAGAGGGGGGGGGCAAGTTTTAGGTGTGTTCACCCTCGTTTCATACCGTTTGCGCCTGGGTTGTGGGTGTTGCCATGTGTTCTTGTGTTTGTTTCATGTCCATTGACGTCTGCAATTAAGACAAAGACACATTCCAGTGGATGTAGTATAGTTATGTAAAACACCGAGTGAAATGGTGAAAAATATAAAAGGTGGGGGGAATGTTAAGTTAATGGTCTTTCAATAGATATGTGGACTTTTAATATGAAACTCTCTGTACCTTATTTAATAATTTTATCTTGTGTGGAAACTTCCCTGTCATTTTTTATAGCTCTAGTTCCACAAGTGTGGGCCTTAATCCTGACTGGTCAGGTCATGGTACGCACCCGTTAAATCTGAGCTGTGTTCCGTGCCAACACAATAGGTAGGTTACCCGGTGCCTTGAGCCTATGAGAGATTTAATTTGCATGAAGAGTATTTCACATTTTTAACGAAAGCCAGTAGAAGTGAAGCTCGCCTATTAATTTCTCTAATTTCTCTATCTTTCTTCTATCTATCTATCTATCTATCTATCTATCTATCTATCTATCTATCTATCTATCTATCTATCCATCCATCCATCCATCCATCCATCCATCCATCCATCCATCCATCCATCCATCCATCCATCCATCCATCCATCCATCCATCCATCCATCCATCCATCCATCCATCCATCCATCCATCCATCCATCCATCCATCCATCCATCCATCCATCCATCATCAATCTATCTATCTATCTATCAATCTATCAATCTATCAATCTATCAATCTATCAATCTATTAATCTATCAATCTATCAATCTATCAATCTATCAATCTATCAATCTATCTATCTATCAATCTATCTATCTATCTCCGTTGTTTCACAAATCTGACTGAAATAGTTCAAGGCCAAGTAAAACATGCACATTAACATGGAAAACTGCAACGCAGATGGTTTTGTGACGGTGCTCGAACTATGACATTTCTACCCTCATTTAAGCGGTGGTTCCCAAACGAGGGTCCGCAGTCTACTTATGGCATCCAAAATGGATTCAATGTGGTCATTTTATCTTATTGTTAAAAATTCATTTGATATCACCACAATGCAGAGACGATGGTATCACCACAATACAGAGACATATCACCACCAGGGCCGGCCCTAAAAATTGCGGGGCCCTATGCGAAACTGATTGCGTGGAGCCCAGTCTGGGTAGGGATAAAGATAATAAGTGAAAATTAAGATTTTGTTTTAGAAAATAAATTCGCGCGGGGCCTATGAAAGTGCGGGGCCCACTGCGGCCGCATTGGTTGCAGTGGCCTAAGGCCGGCCCTGATCACCACAATACAGATACGATGATTTCACCACAATACAGAGACGATGATATCACCACAATACATAGACGATATCACCACAATACAGAGAAGATGATATCACCACAATACAGAGACGATGATATCACCACAATACAGAGACGGTGATATCACCACAATACAGAGAAGATGATATCACCACAATACAGAGACGATGATATCACAATACAGAGATGTTGATATCACAATACAGAGATGTTGATATCACAATACAGAGATGTTGATATCACAATACAGAGATGTTGATATCACAATACAGAGATGTTGATATCACAATACATCAAATATGTTTTTCAAATTTTTTAAACATTTCAGAGGGGTTCTCGGGGGGGGGGGGGGTCAGATTGCCAAAAGGGGGACGGAAGAATCATTCATGGATAAACGGGAAAATCCATTAGGAGAAAATCCAAAGGACACATGACGTCACTGGCGTTCCTTGTCGCTCTAAATAGTTTGAAAAGGTGAAATGGTAACATCTCACAGGAGAATAAACTTTTGTATGTCGACATATCGAAAACATCCAAGATGACTTCAGACTTCCAATAAAACTTCCAAGATGACTTAACACTTTCAATCAACCCTTAACTCTCCCCCACCTACAATTTTTCCCCACCGTAGTTAGCCCCCTTTTATTGTTTCACAGTTCCCCTGTTACATGGAGATAATATGCACAAAAATATAAGTTTTGTAAAATCAATCAATTAAAGGCCCCCCCCACCAACGCCCCTCTCCCGTAGTGAAGCACGATACTTTATAAACGTTTGATACTATATATACGATATAAACTAAATAATATAAAGTGTATTATATTTAATGATTTCTATACTTTATTGCTATATTACGTTTAAAAGAGGTTCCCATTTCTGTACGAATTTACCAGCGTGCTCCCCCAGCAGTCACCAAGTCTAAATGACCACTCATTAAGTCATGATTGGCACTAAAGGAGTTCATTGATGGGTGATTTCTACGCTAGAGAAATACTTTAGATGTCTTGTGTTTCAATTGTTATAGTTGTAAAATGTTGTCTTGGTTAAAAAAATATGTATTTTTTATGTACTGAAAATAAAAATGTCCAATGAAATTTAAAAAAAAAAAAATCATTTACATTGATTTGGATCAATAAAACGTATATTGTACTAATAAAACGTATATTGTACCAATAAAACGTATATTGTACCAATAAAACGTATATTGTACCAATAAAACGTATATTGTACTAATAAAACGTATATTGTACCAATAAAACGTATATTGTACCAATAAAACGTATATTATACCAATAAAACGTATATTGTACCAATAAAACGTATATTGTACTAATAAAACGTATATTGTACTAATAAAACGTATATTGTACTAATAAAACGTATATTGTACCAATAAAACGTATATTGTACCAATAAAACGTATATTATACCAATAAAACGTATATTGTACCAATAAAACGTATATTGTACCAATAAAACGTATATTGTACCAATAAAACGTATATTATACCAATAAAACTTAAATTGTACCAATAAAACGTATATTGTACCAATAAAACGTATATTGTACCGAAAATGCCGTCCTAAATAAGTGACACCCAGGTCGGATCGCCTCCTCCGCCCAACTTCCTACGCCCGTGACTATTGGGAGTATCGGGGTTATTTTCGACAGACGGCTTGACTTTTGCATATGTGTTTATACTTAAGCACATTTAAACAGAGTGTGTGTGTGTGTGTACGAGAGAGATATAATGAGCGAGAAAGAGGAAGACAGGAAGAAAAGAAGAAAGAAAAGAGAGAGAGATAAGGAGGGAGATAAAGATAGTAGGGATCAGCCCAAAAATCCTAACCCACTTTACAATCATCACAATCATCTCAATCATCACAATCATCTCAATCATCACAATCATCTCAATCATCACAATCATCTCAATCATCTCAATCATCACAATCATCTCCACGTCATTGATTGCAATTAGAATATATTCTATTCTTAAGCCAGCTGACACTTAGGTTGTGTTTGGGGCCTGTCCTTCTTGAGTTGCCCGTTGTAATCTTAGTTGTAAAACAATTAACTCACTATGCAGACGATAGTCTCCCCCCCCCCCCCAAAACTCCTCCACTTCGTTCAACCTACTTCAAAAAAAAAATGAAGAGATAATTCTCAAATTATTCTCATAGACCCAATTTCTTGGAACTCATCGTGCTGGCTGGTTAGCGCAATATATTATTAAAGTTGGATGGGGGTGGCATTTATCTCAGACGTCATTTGTCACCAGCGGTTCTCAGCTTTATTCCATTATCGGGCCCATTTTGAAACTACCACTGACCTACGCAAGCAATGCTTTATTTCTCAGACTTAAGTTTGCGCTACTTCTCAGACAACATTAAGCTCCCCTCATAAATCACGACCAACTGGTGTGGTACCTGAGCTCCGCAAATTGCTGACGGGGGCTTGACAATGAGCTTGCCAGTCACGTCATTAAAACAAATAATCCTGTCCAAAGGATGTTGTATGACATGATTATATAACGTCACTATATCTTTGCTCTAACACGGCCGACATCTGAACCAAAGGATGTTGTATGACATGATTATATAACGTCACTATATCTTTGCTCTAACACGGCCGACATCTGAACCAAAGGATGTTGTATGACATGATTATATAACGTCACTATATCTTTGCTCTAACACGGCCGACATCTGAACCAAAGGATGTTGTATGACATGATTATATAACGTCACTATATCTTTGCTCAAAAAGGGCCTACATCTGAACCAAAGGATGTTGTATGACATGATTATATAACGTCACTATATCTTTGCTCTAACAGGGCCGACATCTGAACCAAAGGATGTTGTATGACATGATTATATAACGTCACTATATCTTGTTCGTTGTTGTAATCTAGCTCATGATTATGCACGTTCAAGCTTTAATACATTTTTTATAAAAATGTGTTCTCTCTTCTAGAATTTGTTACTGCTCAACCCAAAAGTTCGCCACAACGCTACAGTTGTCCCTAGCGCTGTCACCAAAGTAGGCAAGAAACACTGGAAGAGGAATCAGGACCACAGTTGTAAAGTAGGTGACCATGGCTGTAAAGTGGGTGACCGTAGCTGTAGAGTAGGTGACCACGGCTGTAAAGTAGGTGACCGTAGCTGTAAAGTAGGTGACCGTAGCTGTAAAGTAGGTGACCGTAGCTGTAAAGTAGGTGACCGTAGATGTAAAGTAGGTGACCGAAGTTGTAAAGTAGGTGACCGTAGCTGTAAAGTAGGAGACCGCAGCTGTAAAGTAGGTGACCGTTCCTGTAAAGTAGGAGACCGTTGCTGTAAAGTAGGAGACCATAGCTGTAAAGTAGGAGACCGTAGCTGTAAAGTAGGTGACCGTAGATGTAAAGTAGGTGACCGAAGTTGTAAAGTAGGTGACCGTAGCTGTAAAGTAGGGGACCGTAGCTGTAAAATAGGAGACCGTAGCTGTTAAGTAGGTGACCCCAGCTGTAAAGTAGGTAACCGTAGCTGTAAAGTAGGTGACCGCGGCTGTAAAGTAGGTGACCGCGGCTGTAAAGTAGGTGACCGTAGCTGTAAAGTATGTGACCTCCAGGGATAAGAAATTTGACGCGTACAGTAGTCTTCTCCCTGTTGGCGGGATATCTCATTGTTTCGAGATTGTTTATTATATGAATAATTTGATTGGCTTAAATTTTCAATGGCTATACATTACGTGCTAAATATGTTTAAAAATCTTGCGTCCACAGGATAAATCTATTGTTTCATAATTTTAAGGTTTAAAAATTTAGGTTTTGGTATGGTGGTTGTTTATTAGGTCATGCCTGGAGACACTGACCTTAAACACTGAGGGCGAGCTCGTACTATATCCCTCATTTGATATCCTAGTGAGTGGGCATACACACACACATACACATCTGCTGCCTCGTGGGAAGCTGTTGAAGAACGAGTTATGATTGTTGACCCTTGCATAAATATGTGGTGCAGACAGCAGATGACCGGATCAGTTGCATAAATATGTGGTGCTGACAGCAGATGACCAGATCAGTTGCATAAATATGTGGTGCAGACACCAGATGACCAGATCAGTTGCATAAATATGTGGTGCAGACAGCAGATGACCAGATCAGTTGCATAAATATGTGGTGCAGACACCAGATGACCAGATCAGTTGCATAAATATGTGGTGCAGACAGCAGATGACCAGATCAGTTGCATAAATATGTGGTGCAGACAGCAGATGACCAGATCAGTTGCATAAATATGTGGTGCAGACAGCAGATGACCGGATCAGTTGCATAAATATGTGGTGCAGACAGCAGATGACCAGATCAGTTGCATAAATATGTGGTGCAGACAGCAGATGACCGGATCAGTTGCATAAATATGTGGTGCAGACAGCAGATGACCGGATCAGTTGCATAAATATGTGGTGCAGACAGCAGATGACCGGATCAGTTGCATAAATATGTGGTGCAGACAGCAGATGACCGGATCAGTTACATAAATATGTGGTGCAGACAGCAGATGACCGGATCAGTTGCATAAATATGTGGTGCAGACAGCAGATGACCGGATCAGTTGCATAAATATGTGGTGCAGACAGCAGATGACCGGATCAGTTGCATAAATATGTGGTGCAGACAGCAGATGACCGGATCAGTTGCATAAATCTGTGTTGCAGACAGCATATGACCGAATCATTTGAATAAATCTGTGGTACAGACAGCAGAAAGCCAGATGAGTTCAAAATGGTGTGGCATAATGAAAGTGTACACTCCCCCCACGCCAGCAAATTTTTAAAAAAATTATATAATAATTATACAGATGTCCCGTCTGCCACAACTAGCCAGATATCTAGTCACCTAATCTTTGCAATGAGGTTAAACACTGTCTTTTACGTCTGTGGTCAAAACCAATTTCCAACTAAAAACATCGTAGGTCTATTTATTTCACTTACGTCGACAGATGGACAGAGGCCACGAGATTTATTATTTGGTTTGTCAAGTAATCATCGTGATAATTAGTAATCATATTAAGTAATCATTCATTAATCTTTAACCAGTGTCTGTTTTCAGCTTTATGTGTCACGTGACTCACTTTTGTGTTGTATTTTTAATCAAGTCATGTGACAGTGACAACAACCTGTACAAAAACTTCGATGACATCAAACACACGACGCTGAGTGAGCGGGGCGCGCTGAAGGAGGCCGCCAGGTGTCTCAAGTGTGCCGACGCCCCCTGTCAGAAGAGCTGCCCCACACAGCTGGACATAAAGTTCTTCATTGCATGCATCGCGAATAAGGTTAGTGTCCTTGTGGTCTGTTGAGTGAAGCATTAGAGTAGAACTTTACACCAGGGGTCCGCATCCTCCGGCACGCGAGCCAGACGTGGCACGCGAAAGACGAAAAATTACAATAAATTACAACTGCGTCTTATAAAGTTGACTCATAGGATGACGCACTCTTTGGTATGCTGAATGAAGTAGTATATGTAAGTATGACCTGATGATGACCTAATGATGACCTGATGATGACCTAATGATGACCCGATGATGACCTAATGATGACCTGATGATGACCCGATGATGACCTGATCATGATCTAATGTTGACGTGATGATGACGTAATGATGACCCGATGATGACCTAATGATGACATAATGATGATGTAATGATGACCTAAAGTTAAATTTAGACGGCTCTACTTAAAGTCACAAGTCGTTATCAAAATGATAGACTATTTAATTTGGTTGTCTTCTTGGGTCCCCCCCCCCCCCCCCCAAACAAAACTCGAAATTTTACCAACATTTCAAAGACTGAAGATCTGAAACAAATTGACATCGATAAAAGGTCCACTGAAAATTAAAATATTCAACAAATTCAGCCAATCGGAGATAAAAGTAGTTGAAAGTGATTAATCGAAGCCAATATTGACCTTATTTTTCTTCTATATCTTAAGGGCCGTTATCAATGTGTTGATCATTCTGGCTCCTATTATGTAGAGGGGAGTTGCAATGTATTCATCATCATTATCATCATCATGTCCCTTAGTCCTTGGACCGTTTGGGTACCACAGATGACATGAAAACTATCTTTTTCCATTCCTCTCTGTTTTCTGCACTACGAGATCATCGCCTAGTTTTAATCCTTCCCCCCTTGATTTTATCTTCCCATCCCTTTTCTCTGTCTTCTTCTAACTTCTCGTTATACACTATAATATATAGGTCATAATTTTTTTTTAAAAAATCATAATTTGAAGACATTTGCCCATTTCTTGCTTCCCAATGCTGCCACCCTCACTCAACCCAAATAGTTTAACTAAATGGGGGGGGGGGGACGATTTAGTGAAAGACGAGCAATTTGATTCAAGTACAACAACCACCACTGACTGTCCACCCAATGTTTGACTTACTTTGTACTCATCAAGTCAATTGTACGCTTGTCCTTCAGACTGACTGGTAAAAAAAAAAAAGGACATTACAGTACCGCATTCTTAGGGCAGCATAAACTAGTTCACAGCTGGCAGCATGGAGGTCAGACATTTATAAATACCCTCAAGTTTAGCCGAGATTTTCTTGGGGCGCAACTGAACAAGAAATGAACTCACTTTGGGGCGGTGTTGTAACAGGTAATAGTGAACAAGATCTAGGCCCTAATACTCTCTAACTATGGTCTAACGGTTCTAATACTCTCTAACTATGGTCTAACGGTTCTAATTCTAACTATGGTCTAACGCAGGGGTCGGGAACCTATGGCTCGCGAGCCAGATGTGGCTCTATTGATGGCTGCATCTGGCTCGCAGACAAATGATCGATTATAAAAATGTTTCTTTAGACTCCTTTGATATACATATTAATTGCATATCAATATTTCATTCTACAAATGAGCTAAAGTCTACAGCAGCTCAGCATCAAGAAGTGGTAAAGGAGATAAACTCCACTGACCTAAAAGACAGACAAATAGCAACCCTGCACACATTTACTTGAATTTTTAGTTTTAAACATAATGTATGGCTCTCACAGAATTACTTTTCAAAATATGTGGTGTCCATGGCTCTCACAGAATTACTTTTCAAAATATGTGGTGTCCATGGCTCTCACAGAATTACTTTTCAAAATATGGGGTGTCCATGGCTCTCACAGAATTACTTTTCAAAATATGTGGTGTCCATGGCGCTCTCAGACAAAAAAGGTTCCCGACACCTGGTCTAACGGTTCTAACGTATTGATTTTAATTTCTCGTAAAGACGATAAAAATACACGGATCGGCGGTTCCTCGAATTCTCTGTGGTTGGCCGTAAGCTTTGCAGAAATACAATCAACTTGACACGCGTATTGAGTATTTCTAGAGCAGCCCCAATGGCCACCACCATCCCCTCCCCATGTTTTAGAGAAATACAATCAACTTGACACGCGTATTAAGTATTTCTAGAGCAGCCCCACTGCCCACCACCACCCCCTCCCCATGTTTTAGAGAAATACAATCAACTTGACACGCGTATTAAGTATTTCTAGAGCAGCCCCACTGCCCACCACCACCCCCTCCCCATGTTTTAGAGAAATACAATCAACTTGACACGCGTATTAAGTATTTCTAGAGCAGCCCCCCTGCCCACCACCACCCCCTCCCCATTTTTTAGTTCATTCATAATGAATCAAGTTTTTGAGTACGCTCACGCCTCCCGGGGGTTCTGGTCGACAAGTCTGTGGTGGCTTGCCGATTTGGAAGCGTTGGCCACCGACCCCCTCGACGTTAACCCGGGGAACATGACCACCATTGCGTGTCCCGCGTGGTGGACAAGGGCATGAATGGTAACTGCTGGAATAAACGGCTCCTACAGGACTGCCACCTGAGATATTTCACAGGTGGAAGAAAAGGCAGAGACAGGGTAGGGATCATAATTACAAGTTGCCGTTAAAGGGTATGAGGCGAGAGGCTGTGGTGGAAGTCTCTGGCCGATGATTCTAGATACGCAGCCCTGAGAAAGCTGCTCCTTTGCAACCATTTCGTCCCAGCTATTTCGCGAATTAGTTGCGAGGTGGAAAACCACTGTAAAATTCCTCTTAGAGGGCGTCCGATGCTTCCCCGGGACGGGTGGGGGGGGGAGACATTAAGACGTTAATTTACCTTCCCGACCACTGGGAGAGTGGGCTGTGAACGCTTTAAACGCAGCGTTTTCTGTCGACCGGACGTCCCCGGACGGGGAAGGTCTCTATCAGCAAACCCGATCGAGCGGTTGCTGTTGGGGGTGGTCCACGCCAGAGAGAGGTCGCTGGCGTGCCGCCGCACGGTCCGACGTTGGGGAGACCTGGCGCCTGGCTTATGTGGGGGAGCACCAGGGAGGGCATAAATAGCGTAAGCTCGACGGCCCGCTGACGCCATTTCCCAATGAGATATTTCAGTATACTCACGTGACACTTGTCAACGGGGCTGGGAGAAGCAAAAGCTTGTGACCGCGGAAAAGCCTGAATGTATAAACCCTCTCCCTCCAAGTATCAATTAATACACATATTTTGATTGAAAAATGACGATTTGGGCCGCCTCTGAAGATTGGCGTCGGAGTGGGTTCTCCCCTTCGCCCCTCCCCCTTTTTCCTTTTTCGCAAGGTCCACCCAGCTTGTTACATGCCGTAATGGATGTTCCTCGAATGTTAACATTTTTATTATGAGGTAAAATAGTTGAGAACCATCGGGGCTTATGGTGAAGCCCCACCCCTACCCCCTTTTCCCTACATCTGCTCCTCAGACATTATCCGCATTAAATCCCATTTAATACCGGTACAGTAATATGATTAATTTATAATAAAGCGCTCCCCACCCACCCCCTCCTCTCATATTTACGCCACGCACATTTATTTCGCTAGACATCTTGTTTAAGCCGAAGTTCTGCAACGTCTACACATTGCTCCCCATTTGAAATGAGTTAAATCTCAGAGTGACCTCAGCTACAGTACCCGGCGAAGCACACCAGACTCACCTCAGTTTCAGTTCCTGGTGACGTACACACTGGACATTTAAAATCTGACTTTCATGGTGTTAATTACAGTCATAGCCTTCAATCTTTTATTGTGCTTTGGCTTGTTCACTCGACTAGAGTAGCGTTCACTAGACTAGAGTAGCGTTCACTAGACTAGAGTAGCGTTCACTAGACTAGAGTAGCGTTCACTAGACTAGAGTAGCGTTCACTAGACTAGCGTTCACTCGACTAGAGTAGCGTTCACTAGACTAGCGTTCACTCGACTAGTGTAGCGTTCACTAGACTAGCGTTCACTCGACTAGAGTAGCGTTCACTAGACTAGCGTTCACTCGACTAGAGTAGCGTTCACTAGACTAGCGTTCACTCGACTAGTGTAGCGTTCACTCGACTAGTGTAGCGTTCACTCGACTAGAGTAACGTTCACTAGACTAGCGTTCACTAGACTATATCATTCACTCGACTAGCGTAGCGTTCATTCGACTAGAGTAGCGTTCATTAGACTATCGTTCACTCGACTAGAGTAGCTTTCACTAGACTAGCATTCACTCGACTAGTGTAGCGTTCACTCAACTAGAGTAGCTTTCACTAGACTAGCGTTCACTAGACTAGCATTCACTCGACTAGAGTAGCGTTCACTAGACTAAAGTAGCGTTCACTGGACTAGTGTAGCGTTCACTCGACTAGAATAGCGTTCATTAGACTAGAGTAGCGTTCACTAGACTAGCGTTCACTCGACTAGACTAGCGTTCACTAGACTAGAGTAGCGTTCACTAGACTAGCGTTCACTCGACTAGTGTAGCGTTCACTCGACTAGAGTAGCGTTCACTAGACTAGAGTAGCGTTCACTAGACTAGCGTTCACTCGACTAGACAAGCGTTCACTCGACTAAAGTAGCGTTCACTAGACTAGCGTTCACTCGACTAGTGTAGCGTTTACTCGAATAGACTAGCATTCACTCGACTAGAGTAGCGTTCACTCGACTAGAGTAGCGTTCACTCGACTAGTGTAGCTTTTACTCGAATAGACTAGCATTCACTCGACTAGAGTAGCGTTCACTCGACTAGAGTAGCATTCACTCGACTAGAGTAGCGTTCACTAGACTAGAGTAGCGTTCACTAGACTAGGGTAGCGTTTAACCGGGACAGTCGTCATCTTCCCATCCCCCATCCAGGTGTCCGGGAAATGTCCCGGCCTGCGGTGTCCTCTTCGAACTGCGTACTTTTCCCTAGACCGGGACAAATACTCCCAAAAAAAAGACCTTTCTCTGATTCAAAAAACCTGTGGATGCCAGATAAATCGCTACTGAATGTCGCCCCATTGAAATATGTTGGTTGTCAGAGTCGCTCCATTGAAACATGCTGGTTGTCAGAGTCGCTACATTGAAATATGCTGGTTGTCAGAGTCGCTCCATTGAAACATGCTGGTTGTCAGAGTCGCTCCATTGAAACATGCTGGTTGTCAGAGTCGCTCCATTGAAATATGCTGGTTGTCAGAGTCGCTCCATTGAAATATGCTGGTTGTCAGAGTCGCTACATTGAAATATGCTGGTTGTCAGAGTCGCTCCATTGAAATATGCTGGTTGTCAGAGTCGCTCCATTGAAACATGCTGGTTGTCAGAGTCGCTCCATTGAAATATGCTGGTTGTCAGAGTCGCTCCATTGAAATATGCTGGTTGTCAGAGTCGCTACATTGAAATATGCTGGTTGTCAGAGTCGCTACATTGACAAATGCAGGTTGTCAGAGTCGCTCCATTGAAACGTGCTGGTTGTCAGAGTCGCTCCATTGAAACGTGCTGGTTGTCAAATACAATATTATTGTTGAATGATTATGAAATTAATTATTACAAATCACTTGTTGATCCTTCATATTTCTGACATACGTCTGTTGTGTCAAATGCTTTTTATTGTTTAACACAGTGGTTCTCAACCTTCCTAATTCCGCGGCCCTTAAATACAGTTCCTCGTGTTGTGGCGACCCCCACCACAAAATTATTTTCTTCTTCATAACTGTGGTGTATTTGTGTTTCCCGATGGTCTTAGGCGACCCCTGTGAAAGGGTCGTTCGAGCCCCAGGTTGAGAACCACTGGTTTAACACGTGTCAATAGTTAGTTAGTCAATGACAAGTCGTTTTTCCGTTTATGAACATTGAAAAGTGACTTGTTCAATCTCAGACTCACAGAGTATTCATCAATTTACTCACAAAACGATGCTGGCACTTCTCTACTTGATTGTTCACAAATATGTCACATGCGATTCCTGACACAACGTAAGGCTTCGCTACGTCCACGGCATAGAGTACCGGTACACTATTTAATGTACACTAATGAAGTTGTTCTTTGCCCTTAAGGAATGCATGTCTTTCAGTCAGTTTTTACAAACCGTATTTTTTTTTGGTTTGAACGAGGAGGCCCGCCCCCCCAAATTGGCCCCAGGCTACCCTTGGAAACTCTGGTCACCGTACCTAAGTGCTTGAAGAGTGGGGTGCCAATGACACAGGACTATTGTCCTAACTGTACCATGAATGGGGTGCCAATGACACAGGAATATTTTCCTAACTGTACCATGAATGGGGTGCCAATGACACAGGAATATTGTCCTAAAAGTACCATGAATGGGGTGCCAATGACACAGGAATATTGTCCTAAAAGTACCATGAATGGGGTGCCAAGGACACATATTTATTGTCTTAAAAGTAGCGCGAAGCCCAGGAAAGTCAGAGTTTGTAACATAAACTGCAATGCCATAGACTCGAAGCCGTAACAAAAATGCTTTAGAGAAGAGTGTTGTCACCGTTGATCCCAACAGGATCCTACAAAATGTTACACAATTCGAGTCCCAAGACAGCAATACAACAATGAATAGAGATTGGGACAATGAAATCAATGCTGATTCTAAAAAGCAAAGCTTGGCTATCTTGCGGCTACAAACCTTGGTTATCCTGCGGCTACAAACCGTGGCTGTCTTGCGGCTACGAACATTGGCTGTCTTGCTGCTACGAACCTTGGCTGTCTTGCGGCTGCAAACCTTGGCTGTCTTGCGGCTACGAACCTTGGCTGTCTTGTGGCTAAACACCGTGGCTGTCTTGCGGCTACGAACCTTGGCTGTCTTGCGGCTAAAAATCGTGGCTGTCTTGCGACTAAGAACCTTGGCTGTCTTGCGGCTACGAACCTTGGCTGTCTTGCGGCTACGAACCTTGGCTGTCTTGCGGCTACGAACCTTGGCTGTCTTGCGGCTACAAACCTCACGATCAAAGGTATTGTTGTCTGGGAATAAACCCCGACACAAAATCATCACATGGAGTGCTCATTGAAAATCCGGATATTCCCCTGACATCAATGGTGCTACTCTACATATAAAATTAGGCGTTTCCTCAGGTTAACCGGTTGAGCGGGGAGTATCTGTCAGCTGAATTGGAAACATCTGAATCTCCATAAAGGCTTCGTAGTTTTGCCAGCGGAATAACCATCTTCTCCTTGAAAAAGATAGATGTCAAAAAGTTGACTTGAGTTTTTTTATACAATACAAATGTATGACTGTATATAGGCCTATGATTATAGGTCTTGTGTTTGTCTTTAAACGTGTAAAGGGGGGGGGGGGGGAAGGTTGAGGATGGCGTGCCTCCGCGTGACAAACCGATTAATCCGTACCTGAAAGGGACAGCATCAAGTCTCAAAGTCATTTTAACAAAAGGCTTTCCAATTTAGTTATTTTCGGTTTACTCTTTCTTGACCTCATAGAACTAATAACGTCATAGATTTTTTTTAAACCAGGGATAGTGCCGCCCACGCTGCGGTTGGTCGAAAATGCCACCTCATTTTATATAGAATATATACCCTCCGCCTCCCCAATTTCCTACGACACTGCTAGGCTCGTTTCTGGGGTTTAATGAAAGGGTCAAGTACATTTCTGGTAGGTTTATATGTATTCATTGATTGTATAGATGTAATATGATTAGATGCGTCTTGTATTCTAGAATTACTATGGAGCGGCAAAGACCATTTTCTCAGACAACCCACTTGGACTTTCTTGTGGGATGGTGTGTCCCACTTCAGATCTGTGTGTGGGTGGATGCAACCTAGATGCCACAGAAGAGGGACCGATTAACATTGGTGGCTTACAACAATTTGCAACGGAGGTTTGTCTTACTAAGTTAATTCTATTTTATGCCCTGTGCTATGTTGAGAAATGACACTAAACATCGTCAAAATAAGTTTTATTATATATATATTGTCTCGTGCCTATCCAACATAAAACTACTTTTTGCTCTTCCTCAATTTTATAACCTAATAATCTTTTTTCTAAAAGATAAAATAACTCGTTAACAATTATTAAACTAAAATATATTTCGGAGCAATACAAAATGACTGCCTTAAATAATAATTTATATCGTCATATTTTTATAATTACGTATCCTCAAAGAACCTGCGGTCATCAACACAGTCACTACTGAGAGTTCCCAATGTGGATGGACACAGAAAAAAGTCATACCGATTGCGCTCTTTTGAAGCGATAGCGCCAAAATTATGAAACAGTTTGCCTCAATTTTTGAGGGAAATTGAAAATTATAAAAACTCATTTAATAAAAAAATAAGGGAATGAATCCACGCAAATGACGTCACGGATACACAACTACAAATTAGCCAACATATGATTTAAAATTTAAAGACTTTTTCTTTAAATAGATTTAAGAATATCAGAGCGCAGTGAGCATGCTAAAGTAGCATGGATACAATCGCTATATAAATATTCTATCAATCAATCAATGTATTTCATAATCGTTAAGCTATTTTAGGTTAATAATATTTTTTGAAATTGTTGACATATCTACTGTGTGTAATGAAGTGTAATGTAATGTTGTCTTACAGTTGATGTCTATATGCAATATTTATCTAATGTGTATAGTGTAGTCTTACAGTTGATGTCTGTATGTTAATTACAGCCAGTTTATCCATTAATTTTAGATGTTCAAAGAGATGAGAGTCCCTCAGATCAGAGATCCAGGACTTCCATCTTTGGAACAGCTTCCAGAGAGCTATAGGGCGAAAATAGCCCTTATTGGGTGTGGACCAGCCAGCATTAGCTGCGCAACATTTCTGGCCAGGCTTGGCTACAGTGATATCACAATATTTGAGAAAAAATCCTATACAGGTGGTCTCAGGTATGTTCATAGGAATCATATAAATTAACAGTTATCCCAAATGATGGTAGTTACAACTGGATGTAGAGGGCAAAGGATGATAAAAAATAATAGTTAAGCATCATTTAGTGGGTTTTTTAAGCCGACTCATTTACCATATTGATATCTACCCCTCTTCTAGTTCATCTGAATTCCCCCAGTATTGTCTGCCGTACAGTGTAGTTACTGACCAATGTACCATACTGATATCTTCCCCTCTTCTAGTTCATCTGAAATCCCCCAGTATCGTCTACCGTACAGTGTAGTTACTGACTCATGTACCATACTGATATCTTCCCCTCTTCTAGTTCATCTGAAATCCCCCAGTATCGTCTACCGTACAGTGTAGTTGACTTTGAAGTGGAGCTGATGAAAGATTTGAGTGTTCAAGTGAGTGGCATAACTTCTCCTCTACTCTTGATTGCACTGCATTCAAACAGAAATTTTTTTTTTTTTTTTTAAAAGTTTAAATCATTGTCAGAAATAAAGTATTAAAGTAGGGTTTTGTCTTGGTTTGAATTAAGCAATAGTTTCAAAAACATTTAGCTTGTTCGATATGTCTTTTTTTGGTTTTTTGTTGTTTTTTTTTGAGCAAATTAACTGTTTTGTTTCTTTTGACTAACCTGACCATAAAATTTCAGTTTCTTGTAATCAGAAGGTCCTTATAAAACTGTTATACAAATTTCAGCTTGATAAATACATCTCAAGTTAAAAAAATATTTCTGTTTCTCTACCCCTAGGTTGTCACCAACAGATCCTTAGATCCCATTGATGTAACAGTGACTGGACTGAGGCAGCAAGGCTATAAGGCCATTTTCCTTGGCATTGGTCAGTGCAATCAGGAAAATATTGTAACTACAAATTAAACTGAGTGGGATTTGATTTATTTTAAAAAAAAAAAATATTTGTGAATCTTTTTTGTATCTGCTAGTCTCAGATTACATTGTTAAGTTGTGTTATATAAATTTAAAACTATTTTTTGGCTAAGCTTTGTCTTTTTATAATTATATTTTTCCCAATGATAAAAAATTAGTAAATATTATTATAGTCAGACTACATATAGCCTAACTTCAACTACAGATGTATAACTATATAATACAGATATCCTAACTATAACAACACATATCTTAACTATAACTGCAGATACATAACTATAACTTCAACCTTAACTTAATCAAGATTGCCTAACTCGCAGGTCTACCTGATCCAAAGAAAATAGGAATTTTCAAAGATTTGACTCAAGATCAAGGTTTCTACACATCAAAAGACTTTCTACCAATGGTCTCTCAGGCCAGTAAGGCAGGTGAGACATCATACTTATAACTTTGTTTCCTACTTCTTTTCCAAATCTAATGCACTTCTACCTATCGGCTTGACTGAGCTTTCCTACAAGCTGTAAATATTAGTTACCACTCTCTATCGATGAAATTAATATGTTATGCCTTTGGCCTGGCATAATGTTGCCTTAGGCCCGGCATAATGTTTTAAATAATTTTTACCAGCCCTTGGCATATGCAAACAATTAAGGTACTTCTATAATACATCCAACACGTTACCTTCAACTTAAACTGTGGTTTAAGTTAGCAATAACTAGATGCAAAATAATCATATGCCTAATAGTATCAAATTAAAATGAAAACATAGCGCACTTTCTGTTTTATACGTTGAAGTACATTGACATTGAGATTTCTTATTCCACTTTGTATTTTCTTCACAGGGCCTCACATATGAAAATTTAAACATGTAGAAATTTTAGCAAAAAGAAAAATAATGAATTTGTTGACAATCAGAATCACAATCATGTGTATATTATTCTTTCTAGGACTGTGTGCTTGTAAGGCTCAGTTGCCCAAGTTACAAGGAAATGTCGTTGTGCTTGGTGCTGGAGACACAGCGTTTGATTGTGCAACTTCAGCCCTGAGGTGTGGGGCCAAGAAGGTGTTTGTAGTTTTCAGGAGGGGCTTCACCAACATCCGGGCCGTGCCTGAAGAGGTATCCTTCCCACAAAGTTGAATTAAAAGTTAATTTAGATTAAGTGATGGATTTTTATTTACGTATGTTTATTAAAAGATTTTTCTTGTTTATTATTGAATGTAATCAGATCACAACATGTATAAATAAATACACAATAGAAGTTGTCTTACAGATGGAGCTGGCTAAAGAGGAGCAGTGTGAATTCCTTCCCTTCTTGTCCCCAAAAGACGTCCATCTTAAAAATGGTCATGTGGTCAGTATGGAATTTCTAAGGACTGAGCAGAATGACCACGGAGAATGGTTGGAAGACCCAGAGCAGGTCATCAAGCTCAAAGTGGATTACATCATTTCCGCCTTTGGTTCAGGAATTACAGATAACAATAGTAAGACTAAGTGTAACTGTGCTGTAAGCAATCTCATTACTCCTGTTAATGAATCATTCCTAGTGTGCATCACTTGGATTGTTCACTTTCACACACCTATTGTAACTGCAATGCAATGAAAAGATAATTTTTATTGTTAACAATTTGATTTGCAAAATAAAACTTTGGGGTGTTAAAAAATCTTCATTAATTTGCAAATGGTTTAAATATACAAAATAATATATTCTAACATGATCCATCTTAATTTAATTCTTCTATAGTTGCTTGATTTAGTGTTAGCTTACTTCTTAAATTATTTGAATATTTTATTGTATTATTTTAGTATACATTTATTTTAATATAATATATATTTTTAGTATGATATAATTCTGTTTTTTTTTTTTTTTGCTTAAGCTCTAAATTAGTTCGGGTTTATTACAGAATTATTTCATAAGGCCAGGTTTTGCTCAACGATTGTTTGGTAGACTACATCTCACTTTAGCAGCAGCTGGTTTCTATTCATTAAATCAATGTAGTCAACATGTTTACATCACAACTAAGGTTTGGGTGTTGGAAGCGAAGACTCTTGTACTTCTGTTGACTTGAATCCCAGACCAGCATGAGATTTGACTTTCTTCACACAGTTGGGCCAGCCAGCCATTCAGTTTGTTGTTTTATGGATATCTAGATCAGAAAGGTTCTGAAAGTTATTGGTAATATGTCAATGCCTTGAAATGATTTTTGAAAAAAATATTGTTTCTCCTATCATTTAAATTTCAAACAAATCTTCACAGTAAGGGACGCAATGTCCCCTGTTAAGATCAATAAGTGGGGCCTGCCTGAGGTCAACACTGACAACATGGGCACAAGTGAGCCAGATGTCTTCTGTGGTGGGGACCTAGCTGGTGTGGCACAAACTACTGTAGAATCTGTGAATGATGGAAAAGTGGCATCATGGTACATGCACAGATACCTACAGGTAGCTTTCCTTTCAAGGGAATTTTTTTTAAATGTCTATTTGGGCTATTTCCATAATAATTTTTATAAAAAACTTATTCAAGCATTTAAAATATGGTACTTAGTCATTTATAGCAGGTATAAGTATAGCTTTATAACTTAAACATTTCTTTAAGGCTAAAAATACTATAGAAATTCACTGAAGAAAAACAAAACTATTTAAATTTTCATGAGCTACAGTAAATAAATCTTCACGTACTATAACAAGCTTACTTAACTTTAGGATTGTCTTTTCCAGAGTCTTTACCAACTTGAAACAGCAGAACAGCCAAAGCTTCCGAATTTTTATACTCCTATTGACCTTGTTGATGTTTCCATTGAGATGTGTGGCCTCAAATTCCCCAACCCATTTGGTCTAGCATCTGCCACACCCACAACCAGCAGCCCCATGATCAGACGAGCTTTTGAAGCTGGGTGGGGCTTTGCACTGACCAAGACCTTTTCTTTGGACAAGGTAAAAGACATGTTACTTCGCCTGAATTGATTTCATTATTAAAGGGCAAAAGTTGATAAATAAAATGTGTGTGATTATAGTTTACCAATTATAAAAATAGCGGCTCTTCTTTTAAAAAGTTTAGCTGAAATTTGATCCCCGGGTTTGGAAGGGGGGACATAGGGACGTTAAACATATCCACCCCAGTCCTAGAAAATCCAGCCCGGTTGCTGTGTGAAAGCAGCACCCTGGCTGGCCAGGTATTCCTTCTCTGGTGCCACCTCACTCGCATAGTCAATCGAGTGGAAAGGTGGGTGAGGCTGTCTCAGGGGCGTAAAGTTCCCAGTGTGCCACTTCGTGGCCCGACTGGAATCAAGACTGCTGGGGGAGTAGTTGATGGCCAGTTGAGTTTAGCGGAGGGTGCGTCGGGGAAGACTTCATGAGCTTCGGCTCGATAGTTTAATGTTTTTCTAAAGTAGATTAGATTAGGTGAAATTTGATCATTTTTTAATACCCTTTATCATTGAAAGACCTTTAAGACTAATATTAACCACAATGCTATGGATTTCTATGTATCAGATTTATACAAATGATATAACATGACCAAAAAATACCTTTGATCTTCCTACAGTATAAATGGAATTTGTTGTTTATTATCTAGGACATTGTGACAAATGTATCTCCACGTATTGTCAGGGGCACCACCAGCGGTCATTTGTTTGGACCAGGCCAAGGGTCATTTCTTAACATTGAGCTGATTAGTGAAAAGACAGCTGCCTACTGGTGCCAGAGTATCACTGAGCTTAAAAGAGATTTCCCAAAAAATGTAAGAAACTGAAACTTGCTGTCAAAATCATGTTCATTAACACTTTGTTGCTCTAACATTGACATCTTGAGTTGAAATTTTCCTGAAATATTATTTAAATTCAGATAGTAAATTACATCTGTTATGTTGGGCTATCCTCAATCCATTGTCAATTATGTTTATTTTTTTCTCCCCTATCATTATAGTTGGCACACAGCTTCACACATCTCTGCTTGCCTGTCTTATAAATTAACTCAAAGAATGATTGTATTTCAGCTCTTACTTTCTTTAAGATAACTCAAAATTCTATGTACTTTTCATCAAATATTTTAATAAATTCATGAGATTAGCTTGTTACTGTGTTTAAATATGAATGCATCATGAGATGAAACAATCAAGAGTTTTGTGTAAATAACTTTTATCTCCTCCTTTGTTAATTAGATCCTAATAGCCAGCATCATGTGTGCTTTTGATGAACAAGACTGGACAGAACTAGCCCAGATGGCAGAGGTAAGATGTGTAATGCTACAAGGAAACTTTTGATCAGGCTTTAACACAAAACAAATATTGACAATATATACTCTTGCATGTGGGGAAACTTTGAAAATCAATCTTTGAAAAATATTGATGTAACAAATGTTTACCATTTATTATTTCTTAAACATGTTAATATCGTATTTCTCACAAGAGTGCAGGGGCAGATGCCTTGGAACTAAACCTGTCATGCCCTCATGGCATGGGGGAGAGAGGCATGGGATTGGCATGTGGCCAGGTAAATTTGTACTTGAAGATAAAATTTATTTACTGAGTAAAATTCCACTAACAGCAAATATTTACACATTTTTTAATGGAAATTTACGAGTGCAATTTCAAATGAATAAAATATCTGATATGAATTAATATTTAATCCACACATAATTCTACCTGAGTGTCCTTTTATGTCAAATTACCTAAATGACCTTAAAAATCATTTACTTGTGTTTAACTGGCTATTGTTTCAAGATATTTTAATTCTTCCAAATAGAAATCTCATTTTAATTTAAATTATATAATATAAAGCTCTCTCTTACTATCTGTGTTTTCAGGACCCTGAACTGGTTAGGAACATTTGTTTATGGGTTAGGAAGGCTGTGAAAATTCCATTTTTTGCTAAACTCACACCAAATGTTACCAGCATTGTTGCCATAGCACAAGCAGCCAAAGATGGTAATTAACATTTAAATTACTTAACTTTTAATTCATTAGATTTCATAAACTGTCCATTTTTCTACCAAATGAAAATACTAAATTGTGTTGTCAGTATGGGAATGTGTCAGGGACAGTCACCTGGGAGTAATTTTAGATATAGTTGTACATATTTTAAAAGATAAATTAAAATATTCATCTGAAGACTATACACTGACAAGCTTAAACTGATCTCAGGCAAGGCAGATGGTGTAACTGCAACGAATACTGTATCTGGCCTAATGGGGTTAAGGAATGATGGATCTGCTTGGCCGAATGTTGGTAAGCAGCAACGCACCACTTATGGGGGAGTATCTGGCAATGCCATTAGACCAATAGCTTTACGAGCAGTGTCGGCAATAGCTTCAAATATACCTGGGTTCCCCATTCTGGCAACTGGTGGCATTGATTCTGCTGAGGCTGGACTTCAGTACCTACATGCTGGGGCCTCAGTGTTACAGGTAAATGTTTGAAATAAAGATCCTTTTTTCTAGTGTATCATTAAAATTTGATCCTGGCTAAAAACTCATCTATCATTCTGTGAAAAGACAATGAGCTTTTAATCATACTGTATATTTAATATGAATATACTACAAAATAAATTTTATTTATTGGTATTGTCAGCAGTTATTCTTAGTAAAAAAAAACTTGAACACCTGAAGTGTGAAGACAGCAACAGATTGATGTGGGATTAATAATCAGTTGTTAATCCCAAAATAGCTGCAGTCTTACAACTTTACAATAAATCTGGGGTGTATAAAAGGAAAAGATAAAAAGAAGAAAAAAAATGTAGGCCTAAATGTGGAAAATTTCAAATTGTAGTAACAATTAAAAGCTACATAGAAAGTGTTTGAAATTCAACCTATTTGTTTGGTTAAAAATAAAATCTTCAAATAGACAGGTTTAAGATCTAAGAACAAATTATCTTTCAATGTTTCTTTTTTCCCCAATAGAAACAGATCTTTAAAAATTTAACTAGTCCTTTGATTATAACTTTTTTTTTTCTTGAAAGGTGTGCAGCGCTATACACAATCAGGACTTTACCCTTATAGAAGATTATGTAACTGGCCTTAAGACCTTACTGTACCTAAGAAGTGCAGGTCATTTCTCTTCCTGGGATGGTCAGAGCCCACCAGTGTTAAAACACCAGAAAGGAAAACCAGTTCTCAATGTGACCGATTTAGTTGGAATAGTGAGTAGCTAATACTAAAAGTATATATTATGGATTGTTTTATTTTTCATAAAATAAATAAATTTTTATTTAGACTGCAAACATATTATTTCAAGTTTAAAGAGATTTATATAAAATATTTACTAATAGACATAATATTTAGAAATGTAGAATAGAGAGTCAAGAAATCTTGCTAAAGAAAATAATATGCAATTTTACTTCATGATTTTTAAGATATCAGTTTTCTTTTGAGATTTCTTTTCCATCAGTGAAACTTTTCTGGTTAGATACAGAGACTTTTCCCCAATTAACCAATTATAAAACTATAAATTATTTAAAATAATTTAATTGATTAATGGAAATACTGTGAGTTAATTTTGGATTAGTGCTGTTAGCATAATGTCAAAAGGTGTATCAATTTTTTGTTAATAAAAAAAAATAAATGAACAATATACACAAGGTATATATAAATGCCTCGATCAGTCTACGGAATGTAATACGTTCATTTAAGCTGTATACTAAGAGTTGAAAACAAAAATTTTTTTATGTATCAAATTAGAAGCTATGTTTACAAGGTTGCACTAATTCACCTTGAACTAAATGTAGCTAAATATTTTAATTTATATCCTTCTTTCTCTTTCCAGCCTCTACCATCTTTTGGACCTTACCAGAAACAGAGAGAAGCCATCATTGCAGGATTAAAGCAGAAGATGAACCTGTTGGATGAGTCACAGAGACCATTGGCCAACAGACCAGCTCTGGTTCCCAACAGGCCCATTCCCAAAGTTGCTGACCTAATAGGAGTTGCTGTGGACAGGATAACATCTTACTCAGAGCTGGACAATGTTGACCAAGTCATAGCTCTCATAGATGAGGTAAACTATTTAAAATATATATTCTATTTCAGGTTTGCTCTTCTTAACACCCAACTGATGAGAAGATGAGACCAACAATAAGTCATGTATCATAAGAAACAGTACATATTGTTATTTATTAGGTACAGATCTGGCAATAGTCAAAGATAAACATATGGTTTACACATAGCTTGTCTTATCCCCTTCAGGACATGTGCATCAACTGTGGCAAGTGCTACATGACGTGCAATGACTCAGGATATCAAGCCATTGCTTTTGATGCTAGTACTCACCTTCCAAAAGTTAACACTAAAGATTGCACAGGTAAAATTAAATCTCCAACATCATTAAATGGCATGTACTCTTGCAAGTATTTTGTCTTATTGAACAATCTGAAGATGTTTAAATTGCATATTCATTTGGCTTTCACTTTAGTAAATTTTAATGGATTTCACTTGGATATTCTCTTACATTATGAAAAAATGGAGCTTGGTGACACAAAAATTAACATGGATTCTATATGTAATGTGTGTATGATAAAATAATTGGCAAGACAGTCACATTTGAAAAGGCTTGGGTAATAGTATCTGGCCTATGTCAACTTGTACCATTTATTGTTTGATTAGTATGAGAATCTGTTAATAATAATGTTAAGATCAACTCAATTGAATGTAGCGATTATATTTAAGTCTGTACTTAGACTATGCTTGACTATGCATTCTATTTCTCTTCATTTATAAACACTGCTTTTTAAATAATTTTTAATATTAAATAATTTTTATTTTATTTTTTGAGTTATATAAATTTGAGAAAAGATTCCATTAAACTAAATATTAAAAAACAAAAACACCAAAAGAAGGCATAAAATGATGTCAGCTATTTTTTTTCTTAAAGTGATCTCTTTTTTTCTCAATTAGCCATAAATATGAAATGTTACATGTGATATTGTAAGATCTAAAAAATTCAATTTTACCATTACTTGGCAATCTTCAGTAAATAAAATGTAAGCTTTAATGGTGTTACTGTATGTTATTTAATTCCCCAGCCAAAGTGCTACATAAAATGCCTCAATTAAAAGCTGTTTTTCCCACATAAAAATCATGTTTCTGGTCTACAGGCTGCACGCTCTGTCTGTCAGTGTGTCCTATCGTAGACTGCATCAAGATGATTCCCAGACCAGATCCTTATAAACCTCGACGTGGAATCCCCTTAAACAATTCTCTGGTAAGCCAAACTCCTGCCATTGCTCTAACAACAAACTAGATGCTGAGTGAGCTGACAGCAAATATTTCTTCTTAACATGTGAATTACATCACAACATGGAAGGAGACTTGCATTTTTGTATTAACAATATTTATCTTAAAGATAATAGTAATAAAGTATTTCAAGTCTTCAGTTCTGATATAGACTCCTAATTGGACAATTATATTTAAATTTTGAAGTAGTTATGAATCTCAGCTGTAAAGAAAAATAAAATGTTCCTTATTCATTTACTTGATAAATTGTTAAATGTGTTTATTATAAAATAAAAACTTTAAACATTTTTTATAAAAAAATTTCATCTGTTAAATTAAATTAATTACCGGTAATTAGAATTATGAAGTTTTTTTTTAATGATCCCTTAGTAGGCATTAGCTAAAGAAGTGATTATGTATATGTTTTATTCTTTTCCATTTTCTTTTCCATTTTCCTTCTTACCTTTTAATTATGGTAAAATAACAGTTTCTTTTTAAGCTTATTTTACCTTTTTTTTTCACTTACAGAAATAATTTGAATTTAAAATTGCTTAAAATGCATCATATTCAAGAGTATGCTTATACTTTATACCTAATAATGTTAAATATTTAATTGTTAGGCCACTGTCTGCAATGCGTCACTAGGCCAATACTTTAGTTTTCCTACTATTTTCTAAGCTAAAGCTTTGATATACTAATGTTCCAATGCTATGATATTATATTCGTTGATAATATTTAATCTAATATTTTGAGGCATATAATTTATGAATGCCCATTTTTTATATTCCCACTTGAGAGTATTCAAGCAACTGATTGAATATGAAATCAGCGATAAAAGTATGTTATTCAAGATCATGCTAAATTGTTCGTATAATCATTACTTTCAAAGTTATAAGTAATTTGGAACTATAGTATTAGGTTTATATCCCAGTTTTATAAGTTTGACATAAAATTAAACATGTATTATAATAAATGGGGAAGAGACCCCAGTCAGGTTAGGCAGCAGGAAAAATTGAAAACAAGAAATGGGAAAATCTATTTTTTAAAAAGAACGTTACAAAACAACACATTTTGTTAATTTCATTTTTCAGGTTTTCCCACACATTGTTTCACATATTTCCTTATACATATATTAAAAGCCTTTTAAATTCTCTTACTTGAGTATTCTCTGGTAGTGATTTGCTATAAATTACATAACAAAATAGCAAGTGTTGTCAAAATGTTTTTAAATCTGTTTGACAGTTATGTGCATTTTGTTAGATTATCTCAGGAAAGTTATTATTCTAGTCTAGAATCACATTATTTGATGTTTTATTATTGTAGCCACATGGGTGATTGGTTGGTAGCTGACAGTTTTAAATTCAGTTTACAGATCCAAGGAATTCAGCTCTTGAAAACTAAAGCTTTTTATTTGTTCTAAATGTATGGTATCAAGAAATAGAAAAAGAGAAAGCCGAAGGAAAATGTGGGGGGAAAATAAGGACAATAACTGAAAAGATACACATATTGTACAGATTATTTACAGTATAACAAACATCTAAGTTAAAATAACTAACAAGGGACCAAGCGTATAACTCTGTAGAGTGAATATTTTAGGTTATCCAAAGTATGACAATCACTTAATAAACACATAGGATGTGTGGGATTCTGAATGTGTAACAGGTTATCCAAAGTATGACAAACCTACCAAACCAGCAATAAACATATTTTCATAGTGAGCTATAATTATTTGGGCTAGTAAATTTGACAGCAACAATGACAAATTATAATAGTAGACACAACTTGAGTATCCAATGACCCAACATGAGTATCCAAAGATCCAACATGAGTATCCAAAGATCCAACATGAGTATCCAATGACCCAACATGAGTGTCCAATGAACCAACATGACTATCCAATGACCCAACATGAGTATCCAATGACCCAACATGAGTATCCAATGACCCAACATGAGTATCCAAAGATCCAACATGAGTATCCAAAGATCCAACATGAGTATCCAATGACCCAACATGAGTGTCCAATGACCCAATATGAGTATCCAAAAAGAGCAAATTAAATAATATGTTAGTAATATTTAATTATGACAGAAATTATGCTGTGGGCTTTAGGTTTTATGAGAAGTACACAGATTTGGACTCTGAATCTATGTGAGATGTATGGAGAAGTACACAGATTTGGACTCTGAATCTATGTGAGATGCGAGGATGTCCAGTAAAATCTCAATATATTTGTTTGCAATTATTCCATGCTCATTTTAAGCATAAAGATCCTGAGGTTCCCAATGACTTAGTTAATTTACAATGCTAGATACTTTGCAATACACAATGATAAGATCGCCCAAGTCTATGTAAGATTTTAACGCATGGCAGTACGTTTAACTCAAGCACTGCTAAGTATAACTGGTGTAGTGGTTTTAAGTCTAAGTGAGATGTAAATGCATTACAGTATGAGCAACTAGAACTATATAAATAATAGCTGTTAGTGTGTATGCGTGCACATGTGCATGAGTGACCAAAGAAGAGCTTAGGGCCCAGCACAGAGTGTTGTGCTACTTACTTTAAGTTTAGTGTATGTGTACGTGCCATAGTGCAGCCTTGGGTTTTATACAGAGGGACAATCTGAGCACGTTACCTTTAGTAGTCTTAAGTGGCACCTTGCCGTATTAAAAAACCCGTACTCATCGGTAGTGACAGTGACTTTGGGAAGCTTGGCTTAGAGTTAGAACTTTTCAATGAATTTGAGTTCTTTAAAAATATTTGATTAAATAAACTTGTGGTAATTGCAAGGTAAATATACAGGGTCTCAAAAATAATTTAATTCTCTGTAGATACTCAATGGCACAAAAAAATTACCATAAGACTGCAAATTAAATCAAATTTAAATGCTTTAATTAAAGAAAAAGTGTATGATATATTTAATGAATAATATAACTGTTCTAATCATTTCAGAAAGAATTTTATTTCTATTGTTTCTATAAAAATAAATACATTTGCAAAGCTATAAAATATCCAATATTTTTTATCTTTCTAGTAGGGAATTGACAACCCCAGCATAAGACAAGAATCTGCAATATCTGCAGGTCCTTTCCAACATTTATCCTATCTTTATCTCTTAGTCTTAGGATTTACAGACGCTTCCTTGTAAATACATTGTCAGTCTTTAAACAAATTAAGTATTGTTATCTAAACAATTCAGGAAATCAAGAAAAATCTGATAAATTTGATGTCATGTGTTTCAAGACTTGTTTTCAGTATAATAAAAAATTTATTATTTTATATGATAATAAGAGCAAATAGATGACATTTCTTATCATTAAAAATTAATGAAGATAGGAAAATTGATAAAAAGACAATATTTAATATAAATGTTTGTTATAAAAAGTTATAAATGTGAAAAGCATTAAGTACAAAAATGTATTTATGTGTTTGCAAGGTTTGAGGGATAATAAGGTTTTTAACAATGCTTAAAACTGAAGACAAAGGAAGAATGCCTGTATCAACAAATAAACCTTCCCCAGTGATTCTAATTAAAAGACCATAAAAACAAAACAACCTTAAAAGAATTGACATTACAGTGATTAGTTTACTATGTATCTAAAATCAAAGCTGTTGATATTAATTTTAGTTATTTCAAATATTATATATGGTTTAAATTAATTCTAAATTTTACTTTATTTTCTCAAAAATACATTTTTTAGAAGTGTGTCTTCATGGTTCTCCTTTGTACAATAAATATGTTAATAAGCTCTATTAACTAAACAATGGTCTATTAAAATGTGTAAATAACATGGACTTTGTTAAAATGATTGACAAAAAAACATCTTTCTCTATTAATGCATTTGTATTATTTTTTAAAATTCACTTTTGAAGATAGCAAAAAATGAATTTTCCCTTAAAAAATATGTTCATAATTTTATGATAAACATTTACCACTGAAATAAAGTTTTATTAATTTTAAAAATGTGTGTTTTGTATGGATCATTATGATTATGAAATATTTTAAGTTTTATATTTTAGTTTACTGTACATAATATTGCAAAGCAAATTATCAATATTTAGCTATATAAGCTTTAAATAATTTACTTTTTTCTCTGCAATTTTTTTTTAAAAATTGAAATGCAAAACATCAAAAATCTCTTCATCATTAACAAGCATCAGCATTATGGTTTAAGGAATATAATTTAAATATATATATAAATTTAAATTAAACCTGAAATTCTATGCCTTCTGTATTCTTTTGACCCCACCCCCACATCCTGAAAAGTATGTCAAGTTGAAAAGCCCTGTTCTAGAAATTTTTCCAAGTTAAATCATTTGAAAAGTGCGACACATTATTTGGGCTTTATAATAATATCAATAGAAGTTTACATTTACCTGTGTTGTTCAATAATTAAAATAATTTTGAATCAAAATTTTTTGTTAAATTGATAATTCATAATAAGATAAGCAAATTTTTAAAAATTGATAATTCATAATAAGATAAGCAAATTTTTTTTAATTGATAATTCATAATAAGATAAGCAAATTTAAAAAAAAAAAAAATAATAGTCAGTCTGTAGCTTCTTTGGCCCTATTTTGATTACAGACTATTTGCATCTCCCATTGTAAAAACATTGTAGCATAAACAAGAATGACTAAATATTACATTTTTCAGGAAATGTTATTATATTTTCTCCATAATTAGTAAGTTAGATACTTTAAATTATGTGGAAAAAAAATTAAGTACTTTAAGGATTATCAGTTTATTTTTGTGCTCTTTGAGCAAAGAGAAGATTATTTTGATTTAATTCTATTCTTCTTTAAAAGCTTCTTTGTGGCCATAAAATAAGTTCTTTAGAAACTGAAATTTTCCACTTGATTTCAATTTGTTTGGAGCTCTTAGAAGTATCATGATTTAAATAAATCCATATAATTGTTGTTTTACTGATCACAGTTTTTAGTTACAGTTTTGGGGGATTTCTGTTTGGCGAATGTGGCTGAATAGTCATTTTTAGTAAATAATACCTTTTTAATTATGCATTGAAAATAAACAGTAAATATCTACAAAATGTACATATTAAATTCAAGTATCTAAGAATTAAAGTTCAATTTTATAGCTATTATTAATAGATATTCAGTCCACATGGTATTCAAGGTGCTGCGAACAAGTGAACCAACGTTTTAAATGGAGACATAAACACATTTTAATTTAATTGCAAAAAATATGAATATTTCATCAAAAAATAAAATTTGAAATCATATGACTAGATAGTGTTTTAAAAAAAATTAAACAAAAATGATCATTTAACATCATAAGACCAGATGACCTTAAAAAAATATTTATTGTACTTAAACAATTAAACTTCTGCTGCGATGCTTAAATTTTAAAAATCTCTTAGCCATCTAAGGCATTTAATTGTTAGCATACACATTCGCGTCCTCATCTGTAATTGGGACAAATCCAGGATTGCTCTTTCCATATTTTTTTGAATCAGCAAAGTTGCAATAAATATTATCACTTGTGATGTATAATTTCAGCAAATTGTATAAGGCCTTATATTGGTCCTGAAAACATAAAATTATACCTACTTAATTCAACTGATAAAAGTAGCATATGCTTTATTCAACAGATACAAGTATGCTTTATTCAACAGATAAAAGTATACTTAAGTCAACATTATTTATTGACAGAGTAATTACTTAACTTCTTTTTAAAAACTTCATTCCTAAAGCTATTACATGTTTATTAAGAGCATATAAGGATAAATTATATATCTATATAAGAGTTTCATAAGATATGAATATTATTACAGGATTCCTTACAGTTGCAAATAAAATTTGAGAAATGCTTGATGAATCTCTCAAAATATGATTTAACCAGGATAGCTGTTGACCTGCTCCTTTATATTTTATGAGTTTTTAAGTTCTAGGGCTTTTAATAAATGTGAATAAAGAGAAAAACCTTGGAGGATGCTGCTTAATCCCAAAGGGAAACAACTAACAGATAATACACTAACAAAACTGATGTAATGTGAATGCCATCACGAAAAGGGAAATAAATCCAGTAGACTCAAAACAGCAGGCGTCTGGATAGACCTACATAATTTTTATTTAGGAGGTGGATAAACGGGTACAATTAAAAATAAAAGGCAGGAAAATCTCAAGAGGATGATGCTGTCACTGTCATGGCTGAAGCAATTTATTTATTTTTTGGAACATAAATATTTCTACAAGTCATTAAAAATTTTGCAACTGTCATAGTTATACAGGGATTGTGTACAAGGCTTGTATTTCACACATAACTGCAAAAAGTTTATTGATTCTATCATATGCTTCTCTGCCTTTTTTGGCTAAGATCAAAATGTGGTCTATCCCGCTTTGTGTCTGGCCGCTTTGTGTCTGGCCGGGGTCGGGACAACCCTGTCACAGGTATAGAGGCTAAAGCCAAGAGACACGCAAGGGTATATTTGGGAGTGACTACCTCAATATTGCAGTATCTCTGAGGGAACACTCCCAAAAAAGCAACAAAAAAAAAAACTAACCAATGTGGGTATGACTTGATGTCGTATGGTCTTAACAGCACCAACAACAAGTGGAACTGTTAAACAGTGGTCATTGTCCATTCTGTCTAATAGGAGAGACAAGATACAAGCAAAACCACTAAGATCGGCACCATTCCTGGAGAAATAAAAAAATAAAATGGATGTAAAATTGTTCGCAAATAAATATTTGTCCATTTAATTTAATAACATATAGCCTACATTTATATTTAATTATTTTTACATCAGTTCATACTTTTTGAATTTGCAAAATACATCATTTATTTTTATATTTTTACGCAAAATATTATATAAATCTTTAAGGGTATATAATAAATATTTCATAATTAATGAGTTGTACCTAAAGAAATATCTATAAAATATATATATATAATAAAAAATATGAAGACACTAACTTTGAAAAAGGGAATACAAAATTTGTCTAACCTGCATGTATACAAAATTCGTCCATCTTGCTGTTCCTGTTGTAATCTGACATATTGTATAAAACTCAGTAATTTCTCAGAATCAGCAATGTTACCAGTGTACTTTGAATGTGTCAAGCAAACTTCTTCAGTGTGCTGAGAGAATAAAACAAATATTTAACTACATTTAGCCCACTTATTTTTAGAATAGAAAAAAAACAGTTTTTTAAACTCTAGAGAACTTTTATGACATTTAAGAGTTTTTTTTAAAAAAAAGATGGTTCGCTAGCAAACATAAGCAGCCTAATGGAGAAAATTAAACACCACAAAATTAATGACTTGTAATTTTAAAAAGCTGGATCAGTTAAGAATGAATTTTAAAAAATCACCTATGAGATGACATATCAATTTTCAAATGAAGATATAATTATGGAAGTTGCCATACATAAAAAATAAATTGACTTACAGACAACCTAGTTTTCTTCTTCTTATGGGTTGTAACTGCAACTAACTGCTGCTCCCAAGCACTGCCCAAAGTTTGTGACTTTACTTCAATCTCAACATTCCCACAATGAAGTATCTCTCCTTTATTAGGAGGTAGGTAGCTTCCAATTGTCTAGAGTAAATATAAGACTTTGTCAAAATTTGATATTTAGGCCAATTATTATTTTATTTTCTCATAAAATTATAACTTAGTTTTTTTTAAAATTCTTTCCATTTTCATTAGGAATCCTTATTGAATAATAATTTAAAAAAGTAGTAAAAAGATCACAATACTTTAAATTAATAAAAGTTAGCTACCATAAGTTGTTAAAGAGCTGTCTATTTAATCTTGTATTAATATTTATGTAAATTTATTTTTGTATTTTTTTCTAAAATAACTTCATTTGCAAGCTTAGTAAACCAAAATGGGACAAGAGCATAGTATTATTAAAATGTAAAGGAGCATGTTGGTAGACTTGATTTTTGTTTGGTATTTAATATATTACTTCATCAGAATCCTTTAGGTCCAATTCAAATGCAATGATCACTGATACTTTGAACTGTGTGACTAATCTCCAGAAGTCAACAACAGTTGTTGCTAAGGGCAGTTGAGTAAGGAACTGGTGCTTCAACTTTGTAAAACTCTAAATATAAGATTTTAATTATTATAATTTAATTCCAACTCATGGTAATAATATCAATTGGCTTACAAAAACCAAATTTTATAAATATAAAATAGTTTCATTCTAGGGCAAATTGAATAATTGTCCAAACTTATTTTCTTTAACAGAAGAGAAAATTCTCCTCTTAACATTTCTGCTTCTCAGCCATTTCTGTCTGTGTCCCTTTAGTGGAAAAATGAGAAAGAACCGTTGTGTTTTTTAAAGATGATTCATTTTAAACTGTGACTAACTTTTAGGTGATGAAATGAAAGATATTAATCCACCTTAACTATACCAATACTGTGCCAGTGTTGAAGACTATCAGCTGGACTTACATGTATAAATACAGCATTGATGTAATCTCCTGAATCTTTACTATCACAAGAAAGATATGGTCTATATTGGTCTTCTATAGAAGAAATATTGTTTTTATTGGTTAATGTTTATGTTCAGAATTTAAACATGTTTTAAAAAAATCCTAGGAATATTTAATATACATTACAGCTCATAATAATAAGAAAAAAACTTGTCAAAGTAAAAAAAAAAATATTTTAAAGAAATAAAATAATGACTTGTGTCTTGCTTAATTAATGCTTAAGTTTATTCAAGCATAATACAAAAGAATCTGTACTAACTTGGTAAAATATTACTGAATCTGTTTTTAAGTTTATTGCCTGCTGTACGACTGTTCTGATACAAACCAGATACACTTCCCCCAGATCCTTCTTCATCAACCTCATCATCATCAGCACAAACATGACATATTGCCTTAACACAAACAAGAAATGATCGTCTTATCAATGGCAGTGGCATGTATTGTATACATTTGTCTCAATAGAAACCATGAATATTGTTCTAAAAGTTCTTACATAAAGTACTGATGAGAGTTACCTTAAACTCTTGTTCAAAAAGAGATTCACCATTGGAAGATACCGTCTCCAGTTTTTCTATTCTATCAACAATGTCTTCTGAGTGCACAGTTGTGTCAATACACAACATGGCCACCTGTGCAGCCTTATGTAGAAATATATACTGCAACTAAATTGTGGGGAAATCAAACGTATATAAACTTAATAGATGAGCATTGCAATCATAAGAGCAATTAATTATGTTTTTTGCATATTTAAAAATAAATAACACTATGTAACCAGAAAGCTAGCTTTGTAATACTAGTAAGTAGTGGCTGGACAAGAAAATACAAGATAGGATAGCAAGTAGTAGTAGGTTTTAGGTCAAAACTTTGATCACTCACTGCTGTCTGAACCATGAAGACTCTATCTTGCCTTAAATCACACAATGTTTTGAAGAAGTCCATTGTGCCAGTTTCTCTTGCCTGACAGACCACATTATGCAAGGCAATAAAAGTTCCAGTTCGGCCAACACCAGCGCTAAATAAAAACAAAATTCCAAAACCAAGTCAAATTGATGTATAAACTCTTTGTATTCTTAAATTGTGATTCTAGCTTTGTCAGTTTTAATGTTTTGTTATAGTACACATATTCTTAATTATTTGTTTAAAATAACATTTCATGTCAGTGTTTCACAATATGGGGTGTATGCCTCAGAGGAGTTGCATTGAAGAGTATAGTGGGAGAGGAGAGGGAACATTGCTGTTTCAAGAAATGGGAAAGGGTCAATACTAGATGGGACACCTTGTTTTTCAAATGACCACTGTTATTGTTTGTCATTTATTGCACTACAGGTATATTTCCTTCATTGTAAGTTTTATCTTACAATGTTGAATCTAGATTTGTAAATATTTCGTAAAATTGAAATTTAATCTTCCTGAAGTAAAGAATAGATATTACTTAATGCTATTGTATGGCAATTCAAGACATGAGTTTGCCTTTATTCATCTGAGCTGGAGGTGAAGATTTCATAATAGATGTGAACTATAGTTTTGAATTCTTACTAAGTTACTCATTAATGATAAGAGACTTTATATCAAAATATATTTTTCTTTTTTTCATATTTTCACTTATTCAATATCAATTATTATCAAATGGGTTCAGTTAAAAAATGTAAAACATTTATTCTGGCTTACCTGCAGTGGACAACTATTGGTTTACTAGTAGGATAAGATAGCACTCTTTGCTGGAAGTCAACCAAACCCCATGCAGCGGTTGGGACACCTTTATCAGGCCAGGAAGTGAAGTGGAACTGAGTGAGAGTGTGAGTAGTCTCCCCTGGCTAGTTTCAATTTTAAAACAGTGCATCTTAAAAAAGCTTTTTATTTTAAATCTTTTGAAATTGTTGTACACTAAGAATAGGTAATTTACCCCAAAAAATCTGCTTAAACACCTATATCCACTCTTAACTATAATAAACCAATAAATAAACTTCAGTAGTAAGAAAATACTAAAAAGTAAAAACATTATAAGATAAACAAAAAACTATTTATAAAACTGTAATCAGACCAGTTGTAACATGTATGAGAGGGAAACTTGGACCCTAACAAAACAGCAGAAAACCTACTAAACACATGGGAGAGAAAAGTTCTCAGGAAAATATATGGACCATCAAAGGATGAAAATGGATGGATTATACAAACCAACCAGGAATTGTAGAGTCTATATCAAGAGCCCACGATAGAAGCAGAAATAAAAAAAAAAGGTAGGCTACGCTGGGCAGGACACTTAGAGAGAATGCCAAACGACAGAGGAGTGAAGAAGGTGCATCACCAAAACCCCAGAGGAAAACGGCTCAAAGGCAGACCTAGGCTTATATGGATGGATGATGTGGAAAAAGATCTACAACAACTGGGAATCCAAACATGAAAAAGAAAAGCATTAGTTAGGTCTGAGTGGACGGATGTAGTGTGGCAGGCCAAAGCCCTACATGGGCTGTAGCACCACGGGGATGGATAGGACCCTTTTAATTTTAAGATATTACTTGTTCTTTTATCAATCATTATTTTAGCAAATTATGTTAAGAAGCAAAATATTAGCACAACACTTTCATTTTTATTTTAAATTTGCTTACTTTCAAAGCCTGAAATCTTTTATTACAAAAGAAGCTTTTCAGAAGCAAAAAAAAAAAGTATTAAAAAACAGCAGTTCAAATCGTGTGATGATGGACACCATATTGGATTTTATACATCAAATTTCAACATGACATTCTTCTCTTTGGTTAGCATCCACAGTGAGCCTGTTTATGTCACAGATGCTTGGGAGGCAGCCATGTGAGGCAGCAATGTGAGGCAGCTTTAGGAAGCAGCTGTGAACACTTTGTTATTATTAGGATTTGATCCAAGATCAAAATGCATTCTAATTTTGTCTTCAGATTCTCTTCTTGGTCAACAATATGCACATGCCTATAACAGTTGATCAAAACAAGACGACTCATCCCCAACAGCCAATTAGATATCCATAATTAATTTGTACCAGCTTCAGGCCATCGTCAGATTTAACTTCAGTTTTGTAACTCAATAAAAGCTGAAGCATGCTTAAGACCAACCTTAAAAAGTTCTAGTTTCCTTATGATGTAATCAGCAAATTTGTGTGTGCTATTGAGTCGTATGTTGATTTCACCAATGTCTACTTCATATTCACTGGGCCAGTACTGCTCACATTTGTGCTGTAGGGTAACAAAAATTGAAAAACAAATAATATAATTATAGGCACTGTTTCAACATTGGCAATGACATGTAGCGGGAAAAAGGGAAATTTATAAGAAACCTTTGTTTTACATACACACTTCAAATTTTTTCTTTGGTTACAATTTTAAAATTTAAAATAACATTATATCTTATTGGCATCCACTCTAAGGAAAATCATATCAGTATGTGTATTGTATTAAAAATATTGAATGCTTAATACATGATTACAATTGCTGAATCTGAAATAATAAATTCATTCCAGCACTTTAGGTGCATAGACATTGGATAGAATAAATAAGTCAAAGAAGTCCTCACAAACAGATTTAAAAATAAAATATTATTTTATTCCTTAACTGCCCCTTTTTTAATATAAATTATCAAATTCGAAATTAAAAAATAACAAAACAAATTCAAATCTAGTACAATTTAATTTTCTTAAACTTAATGTTGCAGTTATGTTACTTTTACAACTTTAAATCTCAATTTACATCAACAAAATCATTTATGACTTATTCATTCAATGACCTACTTTTCCTTCTTCAATAAGATTTGTAAGCATGATCACTTTTTCAACATTTTGTTCCCACAACATTCGCACAAAGTCCTCCAAAATTACTTTACTTGGACCTGAAAGATTTAAGCAATAGTAAAGGCTGAAAATAATTATATTTTAAAATAGATAAACTAATTAGAGAGAAAATTTTAGAACATAAAATAAAAGTACTGTTCATTGCATGATCTTTTTATTTTATGTTAATTTCTAATCATCCATTGTGGTAAAATTGGCAGTTTTTCTTGATTTCTTATTTAAAAAAACTTTGTGAAAATAAGTTACCATCAATGAATTCTTTAAATAAATGTTTAGATTTTTAGCATAACAGCTGATTAATATACTAAAATAGGATACAGCAATTTGCAAGACTACACAAACCTGGATGATAAAAGAATACTAAATTTTGAGAAATTATGATATTGTAGCTGGCTAACTAAACTGTACACATACTATTTTAAAAGATGAAGTAAATATTTGTAGCCTACCAAATTCAGGACAATGCTTACCTTGAGATGCTATGAATTTCTCATCCTCCTTGTAGCTCTACATGTGATAGGAATATATAATTATGTATTTATCTTATGAAATATTTTAATGTTTCAAGCAATTTATTTTTTGTATTATTTTATGCAGCATTTCATCTCTGCACTTAACACATTTATATAATACCATGACATATAATTCCATGACAACATTTATGTAATTCCATAACAACATTTATATAATTCCATGACAACATAATTTATATAATTTCAAGACAACATACCTTGACAAACGATGCATTAATGTAGTCACCTTGTTTCTTTTCTGGGCTGCAAACCAAATGAACACGTGAATGGTCATCTGAAATACATTTTTAAATATGGGGATATCTGATACAAATTAATGATTATGAGAATAATCTAAAAAATCATCTACATCAATGATTATATATGGGATTCATCAACCAAAATGATATCTAGATGTGGGATACGCATAAATGATTAAACAAGTACACAAAATGTCATCCTGGTTGTGTCGATGGCATATCATTAGCTCAATAAATATGTAAAGTAAACAATTTTTTGTAGCTGAATCAGTTGATCACTGGTCGGCATGCAGAGGATCAGATTTCAGTTCAACTGAATCAGTCAATCACTAGCCGGCATGTAGAGGATCAGAGTTCAGTTCAACTGAATCAGTCAATCACTAGTCAAAATGCATAGGATCAGAGTTCAGTTCAAAACAATACTGTGGGGTGATGTTTGTCAGAAAATTCTAACACAGGTAAACATGAATGACTTACAGGCAATGATATTTTTGTAACGGTTCTTGTTGCTGTTCTCTGCACTTTGTCCTGTGCTCACAGTTGCATTGACATTGGTAGGGATTTTCTATTGCAAAGATTGTAATAAATTTATATTAGCAAGCAAATTTTACCTGAAAAACCTTAATACAAGAAATGAACAAGTTTATTTTCCAATTTTTAAAAAAAAATATTAGGTTAGTGCTAGTAAATGTGAATGGAGGAGAAAGACCTTGGGATGATGCCCTTTAATCACAAAGGGAAACAACTAACAGATAATACACAAACAAAACTGATGTTTTGTGAATTCCAGCAAATAAGAGGAAAAAGATTCCAGTAGACACACTCAACAGTGTCTAGATAGGCCTAGATATGTCATACTATTGTTTTAAAAAGTGGGGGTGGGGTGGAGGTGTGGCGTGTAATGCATGTCATGACACTAAAATGCAGGAAAATCTGGAGAGTATGTTGGTGTCATCTTTCAATGATGTCAGGCTTTTTGGCCAAATTTTTGACACCCCTCCCTAAATCATCACAAATTTGTGACAAAATTTAGAGACCCTGGCAAAATCATCATCACAAAGCCACCTCCTCTAAATGTGTACTTTCATTATGGATGCCTCCGTAGGATTATATTGATATGCATATTCTCCTTTATATTATAAAAGCTTGGACAGAAGCATATTTAATGAAATGATATGGGTTAGTTTCTTCATTTGTTTTAAATATATTATAAGTCACTACCTTGAATTGTTCTTCAAAAAAGGCATTATTGTGACTGAGCATGTAGTTGTTAAGGTCATCCAGTGCTATGGAAGTATTTTCAATAGACGCAACAGTGTTGTAGTACAGTTCATCATTGTTGTCACCACCTGGTGGAGACACTGTAGCAAGTGCTACTAAATGCAAAAATATACACATGTCATAATATATCACATTAAAATTTGGATAATTATAAAAGTTTAAATCCTCTTTAAAAAATTGAAAAGGAATAACTGTTTTGGGCAAATTTAATAGAATACTTTGAATTTTGTGATTGTATTTGTTGGAAATAAAAGTTTTTAAAAAAATATATATATAGCTGCAGTGCTGATGTAACTGATTAAATGGTAAATATATTAAATATCAGTAGGGTAGATATTTTTGTTGTTAATTCTACAACATTTATACTATAAAATATAACCCCAAAATTTACACTTAAAACTGAAGTGCCTAGTAAATTTATTGATTTTATTTTAATTCAGCAATGGAGCCTTCAAGATTTTTATATGGAAATGCCAATAACATGTGACATTCAGATTAGAAGTATTTATTTCATGTTTGGATGCACTGTCAACAAGTATACCTTTAGGTGTATTATTAGCTTTTGCCACATGTGAGCTGGAAAATACAGATTCTGTTATGTTCTCAACACTTCCATTTGCCAGGAGTTCCTTGTTTCTCTTTTCTTTCCTCTTCCTTAAAAAAATATCATTTAATTCAATTGCACGCTTTGCATGGTTGGATAATCTGAAGACAAATGATTTATTTCCTAGTCTAGAATCATTGCTTTACAGTGGAACACATCAAGAAAATAAGTTGATTATAATTATAAAAATCTTGAAATTAAAGTTTAGCAAGTCAGCTATTGATGACACGTAGTTATAGGTGGCAGAGCCGTCACGTGGGCCCAGCAACCGCTGCGGCTGTAGGCAGCATGGGATAGGTATAGGTGGCAGAGCCATCACATGAGCCCAGCAACCGCTGCGGCTGTAGGCAGCATGGGATTGGTATAGGTGGCAGAGCCATTACATGGGCCCAGCAACCCCTGCGGCTGTAGGCAGCCTGGGATAATTAAAGGGCCCAAACCATCAACTTTAATGCCGAGGGCAAAACAAATCTTTAAATGGCTGGGGGCCATAAGTGTCACACGACACCCTAATGGGTTGGCTTGACGTGAGTTTATCAGACAGTTCCATAATGTGCTTTGAAGCATGATCAGCATTGTCTTATTTTTAACTCTACCTCTGCGTATTCCCTTCTTCCAAGTATGTATTTGAATTAGTAACATATGGACTGAGAAAAGTTATTGAATTCTGGTTCTGAAGATTCAAAGATTGCCATTAAACTGGATTCATGTACATTAAGATGTTGAAAAAATACATTATCTTTCCTTATACAATGTGCCAAAAGTTACAGTACTGAAATTCCCACATCTTGACTGCATTACATGCATTTGTCAATGGTGCATAGCTCCAGCAGCCTCATGCTCCCAGAAGTGAAAATGAAGATATGTTAGGGTTATTTTTGGAAATAGGTCTCTTGATGAAGTAAAAAAAAGTATTCGCAGTTGAGTATTATCTTAGCTCATTCATGAAGGGGCACCAAGTTTTGTAAAAGTTGCTTAACAATCATGAGTTATACAGCTATTCTCTGTCTATTATTAAAAAAGTTTGCCACTCTGAAAAGGTACTCTGTCAACGGAAGTCTGAAATGTGAATTGTCAACACATTCCCATAAAAATCTGGATGCTCATACACCGTGGCAAAAATGTTCAACAGAACATCATCCTGGCTTGAATATCTGCCTTGTTTGTTGTCAAGTGTTGTCCTTAAACCATTGGCAAACTGCTTTATCCCTGTTGTTCATTGTAGACTTTGTATAAGCAACATCAGCACTTGCATGATCATCTACCAGTCTTTCTTTGACACAGAGCACTTCGGTTCTTTTTATGACAACTTAAATATGAGCAAAAATAATGGTAAGCCATGAATACTTTTTACTGCATCAACAACAAATGCCCAACAAATATTCATTTTCACTACTGGGAACATGTATTGTTTTCAGTACTGTTTATTTTGGCCCATTTTGTATATATATTATAACTAGCAATGTTTAGTCTCACCTCCAAATTATTACGATAACAACGACTATGGCTACCAGGATAATTGCAGCAATAACAGGTCCAACGATATTTCCAACATTGCTGTCACTGCTGGGGGAAAATGCTTTAAGAGAAAGAAAAATAGCCAACTATCATCATGAGGTGGAACTAACATAAACAGAGCCAACTATCATCATGAGGTGGAACTAACATAAACAGAGCCAACTATCATCATGAGGTGGAACTAACATAAACAGAGCCAACTATCATCATGAGGTGGAACTAACATAAACAGAGCCAACTATCATCATGAGGTGGAACTAACATAAACAGAGCCAACTATCATCATGAGGTGGAACTAACATAAACAGAGCCAACTATCATCATGAGGTGGAACTAACATAAACAGAGCCAACTATCATCATGAGGTGGAACTAACATAAACAGAGCCAACTATCATCATGAGGTAGAACTAACATAAACAGAGCCAACTATCATCATGAGGTGGAACTAACATAAACAGAGCCAACTATCATTATGAGGTGGAACTAACATAAACAGAGCCAACTATCATCATGAGGTGGAACTAACATAAACAGAGCCAACTATCATCATGAGGTGGAACTAACATAAACAGAGCCAACTATCATCATGAGGTGGAACTAACATAAACAGAGCCAACTATCATCATGAGGTGGAACTAACATAAACAGAGCCAACTATCATCATGAGGTGGAACTAACATAAACAGAGCCAACTATCATCATGAGGTGGAACTAACATAAACAGAGCCAACTATCATCATGAGGTGGAACTAACATAAACAGAGCCAACTATCATCATGAGGTGGAACTAACATAAACAGAGCCAACTATCATCATGAGGTAGAACTAACATAAACAGAGCCAACTATCATCATGAGGTGGAACTAACATAAACAGAGCCAACTATCATTATGAGGTGGAACTAACATAAACAGAGCAAACTATCATCATGAGGTGGAACTAACATAAACAGAGCCAACTATCATCATGAGGTAGAACTAACATATTCTACACAATATTTTATTACCATTAGAATAATTGGAAATATTATATAAAAGTCGCTCTAAAGCCAGTAAATTCATAAGTTAACTCCCCATAATTTATGTCAGGAATAGCCGAGAAAAGTGTATACCACACTCAAGAGCCGACACCTTACCATAATATACCAGTGTAGTGTAAGCAATACAGTACCATAGAATATCTTGGATGGGATTTATACCAGTGTTGTCTAAGCAATACAGTACCATAGAATATTGTTACGTACTGTATCAAAATATGGAGAAATTAATCTCTTATTTAAGTGTAAGGCTCGTTCTAAAACAGTACATAACAATATCTTGGATGGGATTTATACCAGTGTAGTGTAAGCAATACAGTACCATAGAATATCTTGGATGGGATTATGCTAATACAAAATCAAATCTGAGAAGTGGCTACATCTTTTTCTGGTATATTTGTTAATGTTATTGTGTAATCAGATGAATAACCAAACAATTGTTGAAATCAAAATTTGTAAAACATGACATTTAAGTTTTTTTTTTCCAAGGGGAAAATAAATAAAATAAAATAAATAAAATAAATTATTAAGGTAGTGATGATATTTCAAGCTTCTGGTAATGTATGGGAATCTTGCAAGTAAATCTTGTATGTAAATCTTTTAGAGCTGACAATGGACTAGGACCTCAATGATTTATAATAACAATTTTGCCAATCAATGTCGCACAAGAACATTATAAAAATCTCTTTTTTTTTGCACTCATAATCCTACTACTTTCTTTAATTCCCTTGAGATATTTTCCCGCAAAAAAAAAGTTGGCTCAAGAATATTGCTTAAAACAAAGCATACTATTAAATAGGAATATAGCATGAGTAATTTTACCAAAAGTTAACTAAATGACCTATTTAAATAAATGGATTTTCTGAGTTCATTTGAAATTGATCTGAGTTCCAACAATTAAAGGATACATTGGGGCAGTTAAAAATAAATTATTTTAGACAATTTTTACTTAATTTTTTTGTTAACCCATAGCTACCTTTTTCACATGTATCTCCATCATAACCATCATGACATCCACTCAAACAATGTTTATCATCCTGATGACACCTGTTATCTCCACCACAGTTAGGACTGCAATCTGATTATAGTAAATGTTAGAGAAATATTGGGTGAGATTTGTTATAATAGCTGATTTTTCATAAAGCCATTGAAGCATTTATTACGCGAGGTAGGAATTTATTTTCTTCTCACCATTATTGCATAGTTTTCCAGTTTGTCCCGGCTTGCAGGAATTGCAATATCCATCAACTGCATTGCATAATTGGTCGGTACAGTTTACACTACAGCTCTGCGAACAGTTTTGGCCATAGAAAGTTTTTGAGCAAACTGTAAATAGAATGGCAAGTCAAGCTTTAATTAAATATAGTAAAAAAAAAAAGTTAAAGGTGTTAATTTGCCAATGTTAAATCCCGTGTTAGAGTTTTATTTTGAAAAGATAACTGTATTTATCTGCTCAATTTGGTTCATATATCTGAGCTTCTCAATAATAATAAAAAAATTCGTATAAACACTTTAAATATATTAAAACTAAATCTAATGAATGGAAGTGGTGGGTAAGGAGTTAGATTTTCAACTCATAAAAACATAAAGTAAAAGAATATGCTCAAATTTTCAAAGTATATGTACATTGGTTTAAAAAGTGTCGTATCCGGAAATTTGATCTAAAGAAATTACGTCGACGGAAAATTGATCGACCGAAATTGGATTGAACTGAAATTTGGTCGAATCTTTTTTTTAATTTACATGTTAAAATTTTGCGTCAAATTTCTTTTTGAACGCATTATTTTGTTTTACAATATAGTATAGTGCATTCAAAAAGAAATTTTCGATCAAATTTCCGGTTACCACATTGGTTTAAAAAGTGTTCATTATTTTGTATAGGAAAAATGTTAACTTTACCCTGCATTACAAGCTTTGTGATTTAAAAGGGCAATTAGGTTAGTATATAAAAAAAATACAATGACTTCTTGAGTTACCATCATTGCACAAATTCCCTTGGTATCCAGCCTTACAGCTGCAGTAACCATTTGTGTTATTGCATTCATCATTGTGGCAGTTCTGTGAGCATCGACTTGAACAATTTGGGCCATAAGACCCTGCACCACATTCTGAAAATTATGGAGAGATTTTGATTGGTCAAGAATTAACACTCTATAAGACAACTTCTTTCAGGTGTGAAAATGACTAGATTTGCATCAATTTTAAATTGTATTAAATTTCCTACAAAAAGGAAATAAAAGTAACCACAATGAGATAAATAAATTCAGGCCCCTGCAACACTAACATTAAATTAAAATTTTATAGACTTTTTTAGGACGTTAACCTTGGCAATGCCAGATATATAAGATATAGTTCAAACCTGATAATTAACAAACCTTGTACACACTTATCCCCTTTATATCCAGGTTTACAGCTGCAGGCACCACTGGTGACATTACAGGCCACATTCAAGCAATGCTCTGAGCATTGATTGAGACAGTTCTTCCCATAGAAGCCATCATCACATTCTGAAATGTAATTTGTAAAAGGTTCAAATAATAATAGAATCATGTATTAAGATTGCTAGTTTTAAAAAAATGGGGGACAGAGTTTAGACAAAAATAATTGAATTAAAAACACATAAGGTGAAAAGTTGATTGGAAAATTTGAAATGGTTTTATAAGTCTCATGTTATTTCTCTAATTTCCAATCATGTTTTACTACAGGTGAGCAAATGACTTGATTTTTATTCACTAACCCACAAAATACAGTAGATGGTGGGACCATTGATGGGGACCATAGTGATCCCAACATCTGTACCAACTTGTGGGTAAGGAAATAAAAATTCACTCTCTTGTTCATCCATTCACACTCTCACCAAAGGTTGGGCTACTTTTTCGTGGCCCTCACATTGTTATTATTATTTATTATAACACACATATGTTTTTATCTGCATCATTTAGCAGTTCAAAAGGTGTAAGGAAATGGCTTAAAAAATAAACATAACTGAAAACATTTTGACTTGAAAAACTTATAAGTATTTAGTCCCTAAAAAGTCAAACATAGACTGTACCTATCTTTGTTCAATTAAGTTTAAAAAGGGGTATGTTTAATTTATTCTGTTTTAAGGATGATTATACTTAATTATTGTTCAATAAGAGGATTTGATAAAGGGCATACCATCATTATCCTCTTGTTTAGATTTCAAACTTTAAAAGTGATTTTTTAAAATGGCATCCAAAAATAATAATAAACACAAACTTACAATACGCATCCAAAAATAATAATAAACACAAACTTACAATACAAAGTAAATACATAATACACACTTACTTATCTTGCATCCTTCACCACTATAACCAGCTGGACATCCAGATGGACACACACCAGTACTGACCAAACATTTTTCACTTTTAATTTCACAGTTACAGGTCAGTTCACATTCTGGACCATAGTATCCAGGATTGCAGATAACATCTAAGAGATTGATGCTATAATTACATTTTTTTATTTAAAATAATGACTTTTACCATAAATGAATCAAAATTAAAAATATAATAATTATTCATGTGTAATTGAATAATGTCATGCAATTCAGTAAACATGTGTAAGATGAATCTGTGTGCACACTTTTTGTTTGTTTCTGCTTTTAAAATGATTGCGGTTTTTAGAACAAATTTAAAATTAACTGAATTACTTGTGATTAAAGATGAAAATTAATTACCTCAAATAACTTTATTTTTTAACTTAAAATTTAAATAATGAATATCTTGTTTAATATGCAGATAAAAATAAAAATTTTACTTTCCGTACTATCATATAAATCCATTTAATGCTTTATTTAGCAGTCAAGTTGTAAGTGTCTTTTAAAATACATAGTTCAACTAAATATTTATCCACATGTAGCTAAATGAAAAAATAACAATAAAAGAAACAGATAGCTTTAAAATAATAAACCCAAAGCTCTTTGTAATTGTAAATAAGATCTTGTTTTAATGTTTAGACAAATATTTGAAGTTTTTTTGATATAAAAACACTACATTGTGTCCATAAATTCATAGATAATTTTGTTTTTTGATGTTATAAAGCTTAGTGTAGGCCTAATTTTTCAGGTAATGAAATTTATTTTGGTCAAAACTTAAATGTACTTTGCTCAATGGTTTGTTGTGTTTACTATTCTGCATTATACTTTTTATTTTAACAACTTTATTTCTTTCGAATTTCTTGATCTATTCATGATAGAGTTATTTCAGATGTTGATTCTAGTATTTATATAATAATTTTGACAGATTTCTTACTGATGATGACTTAAAAATAATAATCTAATGAGCTTGTTCACTTGTTTATTGCCACTTAAGCTCCATCTTATAGAATTTCCAAAACAATAACTGATAGACTTACCTATAAATTATGTAAAATATCTCACTATAACAATGCGAATCACTTTAAGACAATAGATGTTTTTACAGTTGACAGTGAAAGCACTATATCAGTAGTTCTTTTTACTATCATCTCGGCTTGAACTCACCTCCATAAATTTCAACTTCACACAAAGTGAGAATATTTTCATCGTTATCTGCTGTAATTGTGACAGATGAGATGTTGTTACCAATCTCATAGTCTCTGACTCTATACACCTGTTGTTCGGCATCTTTGTCATGATAAATAAACAGTTGATTTGAGTTGATATCATAGCTGACAAGTTGAAACTTTCTTAGTCTTATACTCGCGTCTATAAAATAAAAAAAAAGTGGAACGTGGGTTTTAAATTTTTAACACAATGGTCACGATCAGGGTTTGAGTCTGGCAGGAACATAGGAGATTAAACGGTCATGATCAGGGTTTGAGTCCGGCAGGAACATAGGAGAACAAACGGTCATGATCAGGGTTTGAGTCTGGCAGGAACATAGGAGAACAAACAGTCACAATCAGGGTTTGAGTCAAGCAGGAACATAGGAGAACAAACGGTCATGATCAGGGTTTAAGTCCGGCAGGAACATAGGAGAACAAACGGTCATGATCAGGGTTTGAGTCCGGCAGGAACATAGGAGAACAAACTGTCATGATCAGGGTTTGAGTCCGGCAGGAACATAGGAGAACATTGTTCATGTACATTTTTGTGCAATGTAATATATACTTATTAGTTTTTTGGGAAAGAGTGGAAGGGAATCTTGGATGCGTTATTAATTTTTTCCCATACGAATTGACCCCTGTTTATAATGCTTGTGTTTAAGTTTCAATAAAAGCACAAAGAACATAAGTATAAGCATTAAACAAAATTACCCTCAGATTTGTGGTTGCACCCACAGATGAAGACAATGACCGATAACCCACTTAGTCATAATAAGACAGTATCAGATTGATGGGCAATAATTGTGCTTTAAACCAATTACCGATTATCTGTGATTTGATTGTTACAACTCTATTCTGGCTGGACTAGGGTTGGTGTCACCCGATGCGTTTTGAACCCCCACACCCCACCCAGCTACGCCACTGAGTACAAGTATAGTCAAATATTTTGAATAATCCCTCGTTTCAAATACAGACTTACCCTGTCGGTTGTATAGAACATATTTATGGGCGTAGTGAGGGAGAGCAAAGGTCAACGTCCAATTAGCAGTTTCCTTGGTGCTAGTGTGAGTACAGCTGCCTTGGCTAAAGTTTGAAATTGTGTTACCATCCACTGCATTTTCAGATTTTGATCTAGAAGTTGGTATATTTGTGTCACTGTAAGTTCCCGCCTGCGTGGTGTTCTGTTTCAATGCAATGTTACGACCTAAACAAGCAATATTAAATCAAAAGTTCCATTAAGTAACGAAAATATTAAAAAAATTGTGAAATTGTTAGAAAAGAATAAGAACAAAAGCAATCATGTACTGTTTATTTAAATTGCTATTATATCACTGAGTGTACGGGTTGGTTGGAGGGAGACTGAGAGAAGGTTAGGTACAAGAAAATATGTTCGGCAAGGTACGGGGACACCTGGAAAAAAGTACAGTACAAAGAAAGAGTAATGAACATATAAAAATAAAAATGTAGCTGAAAATTTGTATTCAAGATGACAGCTAGATGAATGCTATCCTCGTGTACACAAAATATCAGCTAAGTTTTTTTGTTTCCACGAGGACAGAATTCATCTTGCTGTCATTTCATCTTGCCGACGCTTCCCTTTTTTTCAGATTTCCCAGAACCTTGTTTTACATATTTTCTGCACAAAATCAATGACGCTATGCATGCTACCATGTAATGTTTTGTTGTGTGTGTCGTGGCGCCAAGTATTTAGAACATGTAAAGTCATGCAGTTTGTATTTTCATATGTTCGTGGGTCAGCACACTAGTGTAAAGCAACAACCCTCAAATGATTCACATCTTTGAGCTAAAGCGCTCAGTTAAAATAAAAATTATTTTTTATTCTTTGAATTTTGTGCTTGCTCATTTTCAGAATTTCTGTACCCTACTAAAATTATTTAATGCATAACAAGAGCATGTACAAAAGTACCTGGTATGGAGATACAAAAGTACCTGGTATTGAGATACAAAAGTACCTGGTATGGAGAAACAAAAGTACCTGGTATGGAGATACAAAAGTAACTGGTATGGAGATGCAAAAGTACAAAGTATGGAGATACAAAAGTACCTTGTATGGAGATACAAAACTACCTGGTATGGAGATACAAAAGTACCTGGTATGTAGATACAAAAGTACCTGGTATGGAGATACAAAAGTATCTGGTATGGACTCCTACCCTGAACTCTGACTACAAGAACATGTGAATAAATACATTAGCTTCCTTGTAAGAGTTACCTCCACTGACGTAGACAGAGCAGAATGGCGAACCTTCTGTTGATGTTATGTTAAGTCGGGTCACATTTTTGGCGGCGATCTCACAATACACATCCACTGTTTTGTTGCTGACAACGGCCTTGATAGGATTTGCGCACACTTGATCTGCGTTGCTGTAGAGTTTAACATCTATTTTGTCATGGGAAACTGAAAAAATATGTCGTTAATCAACAATGATTTGACAATTCAACAAACACGTGATATGTTAACAAATATAAGACAGACTAATAGGTTCCTATTTAGTTACAATATAAGTGTATCTTACCAGCATCCCTAAACTGCAGCCTCATCCAGGTGAACGAGATGGGGTCATTCCAGGTAAGAGAGGCACCTGCAGGTTGCATAGGGTAACAGGTACTGTCATTCCCATCATTAACCGTTGAATTCACTGTAGCATCTTTTGCAATGTCAACTGAACGAGACAATGTGTCCAGAAATATTATTTTTTCATTTAATTCTTATAATTTTAATACATTATTCACTATTTCTAATCTAGCGCATCCTATTATAATTCTAGTTTTTTTAAATTCTAGCTTTTTAAATTCTAGCTTTTTAAATGTTTTAGATAAATATTTCAACAAATATCCACATACCTATTTTTAAAAATTATTATTTCAAAAATTAAAAATAGATTTTATTTTTATTCTTCAAGATAAAAAAATATCATTATTCCATTATAGAGCAAAATTTTTCTTTGTCAAATATGAAATAATTAATTCAATGATCTACTAAATGAGAAGTCATCATGTTTTACCAACTTACCGTACTGGCACTGTGGTCCAAACCATCCTCTAAGACACCCATCACAAGCTCCATCTCTACCACAACCATCGGTCTTACAGTGACACTTGTACTGACATCTTGACCCAAACCAATTATCTATGCATGTATCTGCTGGGATAAAAGCAATTTTAGAAAGAATGTAAGCATTAAGTGAATCAAAATGTACATTGAATATATTCACATTTTATTTAAACCGCAAGAAGGGGAATGGTTAGAAATTACGAATCTCAGATCAGGCCTCCACTTTGCCGTTCTCAATTAATGAAAACGACAAACCATTAAATTCAACAAATATACCCCATAAATATAGTTTCTAAAGTAGACTGAAAAAGCCGACCTATTATAAAAGGCGCCCGGTGTGCACCGCCCTCCACCCCTCTGTAGCCATACCCTAGAGCGCAAGTTGATACTTAGATATCTTATTTGTTGATAAGTTTGTAAGTTCAGACTTACAATTACATCTATTAAAATCTAGTCCTTTGTGTTCCACATTGTAAAGTATAATGGAGGGCTTACTCTTAAACTATTGGACCTCATGTTTCTTCTCTGCCAAATGTCATTTTTATCTCTTACTTGGCATTTAATTGTGTACAGGATATTGAATACAATATAACAGGGCGGTGCTGTCGTATCCAACACCTACCATGTCTGCATCTATAAAAGGACTTATCAGCCCCCTGTGTGCGTCTATAAATTGGCTTATCCACGCCTGTCTACATCTATAAATTGGCTTATCCACGCCTGTCTACATCTAATAATTGGTGCCCTCTTTCGCGATTAAGATGAGCTTCCCTAGTGCGCCCGCTTACAGTGAGGGCCTGGTGCAGTGCGGGCCTGGTGTAGTGCGGGCCTGGTGTAGTGCGAGCCTTGTTCAACGCGGGTCTTGTGCAGTACGGGCCTTGTCCAGTGCGGGCATTGTACATTTCCGGCCTTGTGCAGCGTAGGCCTTGTACAGTGCGGGCCGTACATTAGATTAGCACAAAATGATATGTAATGTTTTGGATGGCTTCATTGTTACCAAATTAAAGTGTAAATATCTTACCTGTTTGTGAAGAAACAGGGACGGCAATTAGAATTACAAGCGCAACTACTGCTGTCCCGCGTGTGAACATTTTGCGATTTGCTGGCTCATCTGATCTACACGATGGGTCCCCTTTATCTAATGTACTGGTTGGTTTCCCTTGACAGAACCAATCTTCAGATAAAAAAAGGTTTTATTAATAATAAGGCCTTATTAGTATGTGCCTTGGCTTTAAATTCCTTGATTCTTTTTTTTTTTTAAGAAGGATGTGTGTGGTAGGGGTTTGGGAGGGGTTGGGAGAAGTGAGAGTGGTGAGGGTGGGATGGGTGGGTTCGTCATCTTCTTTTGGTAATATGATCGGTAGTTAAGGAGGGGTGAGGGTGTGATGTCGGTAGTTAGGGAGGAGTGAGGGTGGGATAGAAAACCTGCAAATACCTTTCTGAAAAAAATCGTCAAAACAATTGATCAATGGCCGTAAATTTAAAAATAGACATGCATTGAATTCTGCTAAAATTGGTAGGAAGTTTAAGAAATATGAAACTGGTTTCTATGGCAACATACTCCTACAGAAAGACACTTTAACTTTTTTGTTGTTTTCTTTCTTTTGTTTTGTTTTGTTTTTGTTTTTTGTTTTTTGGTGTTTTTTTTATGCATCACGGGTGTTGGAACGTTTTGGGTACCATGGTCAACATTTGAAATGTCAAATCTTAATTAAACTGTGTTATATCTGTCACGGTACAGCCGTTACCGTAAGGGTCAAATACTAACAACTGTCACAGCATAACCGTTACCGTCAGAGTCAAATACAACTGTCACAACTTTATAGTCACGGTCAAATATTTAACGAAGTCGCCCAATCGCGGAAGTAATTCCCTCAGGGTATGGCCACATAGTAGATGTCGGAGTGTAGATGGGTGTCAGCCTTCGCAGAGAGATTTGTAGTTTGTTTAGATAGGTCTCTGAATTCACAGAGACATCTATAGTTGGTTTTTGACTAGAGTGAATAGACATCTATAGTTGGTCTTTGACTAGCGTGAATAGACATCTGTAGTTGGTCTTTGACTAGCGTGAATGTGCCTTGAGGCCGGGCGTTGATGTAGGAAGATGCCTGACTTGAATTACGATCTCTTGGTATGTCGTCGACTGTGACGTCTTATGATGGGAAGTTTGTAAGGAAGACATTCAGATATAAAACAACTGATCATTTACATGCACTCCACGCATACAATGTTCTTCCTTTGTTTAGATTTTGACCTAAAGCCTTGAACCGGTTCATGCAGTGTATATGCAGAGTTCGAATACAGAAGCTGTCTGGCAGGTTGTGTGAGTGAACGCTGGCTTATATGTTGTAGAATTATTTAGTGATAAATTGGAGGGGCCACGGTGAGTAGATAGGGATGGGCAATTTGTATAGTAATCTGTAGTGTGGCCGAGCGGTCTAAACTGCATCAATTCCAAGCTTGTGGACTGGATTTCAACCCCCAGCAAGAGCTTATAGACAAGCAATGACATCACCAGCTCCCTTAGTTGGTGGGACTCGGTAGCCTTGGATGGCAACTCATTTAAGACTAAGAGAAGGTAAACTCTGAAATCAAACTCGGAGTCCCGTAGGTGGTATGACATTAACACAAGGAAGATTCCATCTCCTACAATGTGGAACGCATAAGACTATATACTGTGAAACAAAAGAGAGACTGACAGTCATCTACTGCATCCTGGTATATTTCCAGTTGTCTTGACTAAGTCTTTATATTTGAGAAAATAGGGAAGAATGAGAGGGTGAGGCAGACGAATTGAACTACTCTTAGTCACTTTCAACTAAATACATTTCAAGGCAAGGCTACTATTAAAGTCGAAATCTGCCATTGTCATTTTTGCGTGTTAATGACAAACAATCATAATAATGTAGTGTAGGTCATGTCTAATATGTTTCAGGAGTAACCCTTTCTTGCGTTAGTTGAGACAATTCTTTACATGTGTGTGGCCGTGTTTGTAGTAGACAGATATCATCATGTGTGGCTGTGTTTGTAGTAGACAGATATCATCATTTGTGGCCGTGTTTGTAGTAGACAGATATCATCATGTGTGGCCGTGTTTGTAGTAGACAGATATCATCATGTGTGGCTGTGTTTGTAGTAGACAGATATCATCATGTGTGGCCGTGTTTGTAGTAGACAGATATCATCATGTGTGGCCGTGTTTGTAGTAGACAGATATCATCATGTGTGGCTGTGTTTGTAGTAGACAGATATCATCATGTGTGGCTGTGTTTGTAGTAGACAGATATCATCATGTGTGGCCGTGTTTGTAGTAGACAGATATCATCATGTGTGGCCGTGTTTGTAGTAGACAGATATCATCATGTGTGGCCGTGTTTGTAGTAGACAGATATCATCATGTGTGGCCGTGTTTGTAGTAGACAGATATCATCATGTGTGGCCGTGTTTGTAGTAGACAGATATCATCATTTTGCGACCAACAACAGTTCAGAGAACCAGTCTCAATTAAAGACGATCGGGCCACAGTAGGGGAGATCAAGAGGTAGAGAAGAGATTACCTGGTTCACCTGTCGACTTCCATTAATAGTCGAGTGAAGACATACGGAACAGCAAACGTGTTTCAGAGACACTAAGGGAGAACACGACCTTTAACCTTTGATCTTTGAAATACGTGCTGCGCAGAATAAGTCGTAATTAATGGACTTTACTAACGAGCTGATGACTGCCCATGTCAATAATACGATACAATGTTTACCAAGAAAACTTTGATGGCAGACCTGAATCATAAATCAGTTCCAATGTTTATTGTGTGGTGACAAATAATTAATCACACTCTCCCGTTGATCAACTATTGAGAAATATTTTGTAGAAAAAGATGAAAGTCTTGCTTCATGACAAGTTTCTTTATTTTTAAATAGCTGTGGAACGTTTGAATAACAAAATCTTATGTTAGCTGTCAACTAAAATACATTACACCAAACACCGCTTTTGTATCTGAAATATTACCCCAAGTCATTTAATAAATTAATTGGGTTTTGAGATTAGTCTTGTTAAAGGAACAAATCACTCTTGCCTAAATTTATTAAAGTCTTTCCCACCCCCCAAAAAAAAACAAAAAAAAAAACAACAAAAAACCCACTAAAATTTGCCGTCACGTGAAAAGCAAATTTTCAAGGCCACCTGAGCTAGAGGAGAAAGATATTATATAACACGTATCTATGCCTACATGAGATTGTCATGCCTGCATGATATTTTCCTGTCTACATGATATTTTCCTGCCTTCATGAGATTTTCCTGCCTACATGATATTTCGGTGCCTACATGATATTTTCCTGCCTACCTGAGATTTTCCTGCCTACGTGAGATTTTCCTGTCTACATGATATTTTCCTGCCGACATGAGATTTCTCGGCCTACATGAGATTTTCCTGTCTAAATGAGATTTCTTTGCCTACATGAGATTTTCCTGCCTACGTTATATTTCCCTGACTATATGAGATTTCCTTGCCTGCATGAGATTTCCTTGCCTACATTTGATTTCCCTGCCTACATTAGATTTCTCTGCCTACATTAGATTTCTCTGCCTACATTAGATTTCCCTGCCTACATTAGATTTCCCTGCCTACATTAGATTTCCCTACCTACATTAGATTTCCCTGCCTATATGAGATTTCCTTGCCTGCATGAGATTTCCCTGCCTACATTAGATTTCCCTGCCTACATTAGATTTCCCTGCCTTAGTGTGATTTTACCAATGTTCTGACAACTTAAAACAATGCCAAGTGAAACAGGATATGTATTTACGCTACCAAGCTCATGACCCACTAGTGTCCTTTAAGTGAACATCCTTTTTAGATGACATGGGCAGACAATGACGTTAAAATGTTCAAATGGATATTTCCATTCTTCTTATCTGACCGACCAGTAAGTCCGCTCTGTAATCAAGAAACGTCAAACATAAATCAAGTTAACAAAAAAGAAATAATAATACAAATAACCACTGCTTCCATTGTAGGTTGATATTTTAGATGCGTATGTTGGCCCATATGTTTTCTCATGGGTGGCCCATATGTTTTCTCATGGGTGCCCCATATGTTTTCTCATGGGTGGCCCATATGTTTTCTCATGGGTGGCCCATATGTTTTCTCATGGGTTGCCCATATGTTTTTTCATGGGTGGCCCATATGTTTTCTCATGGGTGGCCCATATGTTTTCTCATGGGTGGCCCATATGTTTTTTCATGGGTGGCTCATATGTTTTCTCATGGGTGGCCCATATGTTTTCTCATGGGTGGCCCATATGTTTTCTCATGGGTGGCCCATATGTTTTCTCATGGGTGGCCCATATGTTTTCTCATGGGTGGCCCATATGTTTTCTCATGGGTGGCCCATATATTTTCTCATGGGTGGCCCATATGTTTTTTCATGGGTGGCCCATATGTTTTCTCATGGGTGGCCCATATGTTTTCTCATGGGTGGCCCATATGTTTTCTCATGGGTGGCTCATATGTTTTCTCATGGGTGGCCCATATGTTTTCTCATGGGTGGCCCATATGTTTTCTCATGGGTGGCCCATATGTTTTCTCATGGGTGGCCCATATGTTTTCTCATGGGTGGCCCATATGTTTTCTCATGGGTGGCTCATATGTTTTCTCATGGGTGGCC